>CM067170.1:1810953-1918079 GCA_034093135.1 Erigeron breviscapus | reverse complement strand
TTTCCAGACGACCAAGATCTCATAGGCGTCTAGTAAGAATTGGAGCCCAGGTAAATCCATTAACCCATCCTGGTGATACAATAAATATTGATGGGTCTCCCATCTTTGAAGAGGAAAATATTGATCCTTCTGTACAAACTGAACAGAGAGTGGACACTGAAGTCCAGGCTGTTGTACAAGAAGAGGAGGTTGAAGCTGTTCAGACTGAAGAACAAGATTCTGGTATGCAAGAGGCTGAACTAGATTTAAATGTTGATGCTGGTATAGAGACTGGTGCACAATCTGGTGCACAGTCTGGTGAGCAGGTTGATGTAGTTGGTGCTTCATTTTGGGAAGAGGCTGACTCTCCACTGTCTGGAGGTCAGAACATAGATATCAATATGGATTTCTTGGGTGAAGATGTACAGGTTATAAGTTCACCAGAAATGCCACCTCCTCCACCAGAAACCGAAACACCTACACCAGATATACCACCACCAGAACCTTCAATGCCACCACCACCACCACCATCAATCCCTCAAACAACCCCATACTTCACACCAACACAAACTCATTCACCACCAGTACACCAAACTGAACCAAGTGTGCCAGTCTCTACTGCTGAAATTGAAGAGGACTGGACACAAGTACCTTTGATGACCAGAGTGACATCTCATCTGGAACAACCCAGTGGTCTCTCCACTTCTTCTTCCACCGAGGTCCAAGGCCTTCTGAGTAGGGTGGCGGACCTGGAGAGATCACTCCAGTCATCATCCCAGGTCATCTCTGACTTCAAATCTATGTTGTCAAATAATCTTGCGTCAGAGATGAACCTCTTTGCTGGGAATGAAAGGTTAGTGTTTGATAAACTGGACGAGCTGGTACATGCCACTAATCAAAACTCTACAAACATTAGAGTGGCAGTCCAGGCTTTGGAGTCCAGAATGGTGAATACTGTTGAGACTGCAGTGGAGAACAAGGTTATGCAACCACTGGCAGGTCTTAAAGATGAGGTTGAGAAGATTGTGACAAGGGTTATTGCTCTGGAAAGCAGGCCTTCATTTGACCAGACTGAACTGGTCAACACCCTCAGTGACGAAGTTGTTAGAAAGGTCAGGGGTGCGATGCTGAAAGAAATAAAGGAAGAAGTATCTGAATCTATACTTCGATCAGTTCAGGAGGTTATGTTACCAGAAGTTGCTAACATGTTTGAAATGGAGCTGCCCAAGGACTTACCAGAACAAATTGAAAATCTTAAAAGGGAAGTCCAGGCACTTCAAACTGGTATAACTGCTTCTTTGCCAGAACAAGGAAGAACCTTTGGTCCGTTAGATAGACTCATGATGGAAGAATTATGGAATGATCTGAAGTCAAGGACTAGAGATCATTCCAAGGGGGAAAAATTGTCAATTCCATCTACTGGTGACCAAGAGTTGATCAGAAAGAGAGCAAGGGTAGTAAGGGCAGTCGCTACTGAAAGCGTCGTGCAGCAAAGGCAAGTGACTGGTACTGATGCCAGTGCACGTATGGCCCAGAGAGCACTTGGCACTGAAGCCATTGTGCAGACTGAAGAAGAGGCTACTGGTACTGATGCCAGTGAGCCCCAATTCGAATCCTTCCCAGACATTCCCACTACACTGAAGGCGAGTAAAGGGAAAGAAAAGGTAGTGTCTGGTGAAGAACAAGAACAAGTAGAAGATGTGGACAAATGAGACATCCAGGAAGTTAAATCAACAGTGCATCATGATAGAAATCTTCAAGACTAATCAAAAGAATGAACTGCTGGCCCATCATAGGGATATGGCACAAATGGGTACTCTGGACTCCTATAACGCTGGCAGGTTAGGCGTAAACATTGAAGTTTTCAAAAGGATGAAGGAGGATCCCAGAGTTCAACAATGTCTTGATGCACTGGACGATGTTCATGTACGCTCGCATTATGCTGAAGAAGAGCAGGTATATGACTCGTTAATTTATGGTGTAACCATTCCAGAGTTGATCAGAAAGAGAGCAAGGGTAGTAAGGGCAGTCGCTACTGAAAGCGTCGTGCAGCAAAGGCAAGTGACTGGTACTGATGCCAGTGCACGTATGGCCCAGAGAGCACTTGGCACTGAAGCCAGTGTGCAGACTGAAGAAGAAGCTACTGGTACTGATGCCAGTGAGCCCCAATTCGAATCCTTCCCAGACATTCCCACTACACTGAAGGCGAGTAAAGGGAAAGAAAAGGTAGTGTCTGGTGAAGAACAAGAACAAGTAGAAGATGTGGACAATGAGACGTCCAGGAAGTTAAATCAACAGTGCATCATGATAGAAATCTTCAAGACTAATCAAAAGAATGAACTGCTGGCCCATCATAGGGATATGGCACAAATGGGTACTCTGGACTCCTACAACGCTGGCAGGTTGGGCGTAAACATTGAAGTATTTAAAAGGATGAAGGAGGATCCCAGAGTTCAACAATGTCTTGATGCACTGGACGATGTTCATGTACGCTCGCATTATGCTGAAGAAGAGCAGGTATATGACTCGTTAATTTATGGTGTAACCATTCCAGAGTTGATCAGACAACGAAAGGAGGAGCTGATAAGCCTCCAGAAGAAAATCAGAAAGAATGCTGGTGCTCTGGAACTGGAATACAGAAAAAGAATGACTGGTCTGCCCAAGCTAACTGCAAAGCAACTGAAGGCAATCAAAGATGGTGATCTAAGCAACTTCATTCCACTGGATACTACTCTCAGAATTAATCAACACCAGTCCACTGAAGGACAACAGAGTGGTGTTTCCAGGGAAACTGAAGAAATGATTCAGTTGGCTAAGCAAAGGGCTAAGTATAATGAAATGATGATGTTCAGGGCCAATGCAAGGAAAATTGTTAATGCTGAAATAACATTGGCTGAAAATCACCAAGGGATGACCAGGTTTAATGTGAAGTTGACCAGGGAGGGTAACTTCACTGATGAAAGGAAGGATACTGCAGTCCAAGCTTTTGGATGGACTGAACTTAAGGAGATTGGATTAACTTCAAAGGCAAGACTGATCTCTCTCCAGATGTAAAGGCTTTTATGAAAAGAATTGAGAAGATCTGGAAAAGAATCCAAGAAATGGAAGCTGTGTTGGGTCTGAGACCACCAGTGTCTGTTCCATTACCATCTCCAAAGAGGAAGGCTTCTGAAGATGCACCAGGGCATTCATCAAGAAGAAGAGCCTGACTCTTACTACATTGTACTTGTTGTAATTATTTTTTTATGAAAGTTGTAATTATTTTCCTTTTTGATGAAAGTAATAATAGTTACAAGTTTTTACTTTTACAAGTAGAATGACCAGATTAGTCTAAGTTAGAACTTAAAAGATGAAACTGAAAAACACTCATGATCTATAAAGTGTTTTTCAGTAACTTAGATTAGACTTAAATCGACCAAGTGTTTTCCAGACATACAAATTTGTATATCTATAAATCTGAAAAATACTTGCATTATTTCTAAACAAATAGGGGGAATTTGTTAGGTCCAGATTTAGTCCAGACTTACTGGACTGGCTCCAGACTGGACTACTGGAACCTTATTTAGGTTTGTTAGAAAACTTGTTTTGCTGGTCTCGCTCCAGACCCGACTACTGGAGCCTCACTGAAGATCTGACCAGAAACATATTCTACTGGACCTACTCCAGACTTGGAATCTGGAGTCCCTCTGAAGATTTGTCCAGAAATAATAGAAGACCAGTGAGCCTTACTTGTACAGGAAATCTGGAAGGCACCAGATTTCAGCTCACTGGACTTCACTCCAGTCCAAATCTACTCTACTGAAGACATTCTGACTGAAGTCAAAGACTGAAGTCTGAAGGAAGAAGACTTAACAAATGGCGGAGTCCACTGGAAAGTCTTACCAGATCTGCACACTGGAGGATTGTTAGTGTTCTAGATCCTGCAAGTCTGAACACTAATATCGAGGTTTGACTTTTGCCTTTAACACACTTTCCAAAGAACAATCCACTTTTTCTTTAACAAAGTATACGTGTGTTAAGGTGGTTGGATAAAAGGATACACTTGCACTTGATGTAACTTTATCCTTATTCTTATCTAATGCATTTAATGTTCTTGTCGGATCATTAAATGTATCCAACCATATTTGTACGGCACAAATTCACTGGTGAATTTGTTGTCTATAAATACTAAGTCATTCCTTGAACTAAAATACTTTTAAGCATTACGTTTGCATATAAGTGAATTTGTCTAAAATACTCTCGATCTTAAACAGGGATTCTTCACAACTTTAAGTATCTCGATCCTAAAGAGCTATTTGACAAATATAGATCATTTGTAATCATAGGTTGTTAGGATACTCACTTAATCGTGTTATCTTGATTCCGCAACAACCTTGTATTTTATTTAAACATCAATAAATGAAATACCCATGAAACATACATAATGGTCCACTTTATTTGTTTATTGCTTTAAGTCTTGTATTACTTTGTTTATATATCTTGCATCTTTATATACAAGTAATACTAGTCCATATCTAGTGATTATTAGACTTGTTGTATTTTACACTTTCTATTGGTTAACCATCTCGTTAATTAAGGGATTCTCAACTGAGGAATACCTATATTACCTGTATTTGGTGATAAAGATCCAAGATCTAAGCAATACACGATCGATTCGGCTCCAAAACGAATAAGATCTAGGGAGAAATGAGAGAGGGAAGGGAGGGATCAACTAGGGCTTGCTTTAGGGGAAGAAAATCTGCATAAGGCTCTCAATGACAACCTTTAAACCTCTAAACCCGTTTTTGACTTTGCACACATGTCAAAACTAACCCCTAAGCTTCCTAATCCTTCATTATTGGTCACAAACTACTTTATTGACCACATACAACATTAATCCTTCATTAAATGTCACTACATAGACATTAACCTTCATATTACACACACTTATACTACATTAACATTTAGGCTTACAAGCCTCACACATAACACACATTAGCTACATATAAACATTAAATCTAAAATAGACTTAACGACACACACAATATTGACTTAACGGCATTAGTCAACTAGTAAAGAAAAGTTTGGGATGTTACAATTACCTCCCCCTCCTTAAGAGGATTCCGTCCCCGGAATCTCTTCATTAAGGAACAACTCGGGATACTTTTCCTTCATTACTGCTTCAGTTTCCCACGTTAAGCTTTCTCCATGGTTATGCTTCCACTTTATCAACACGAGGTCAATCACTTTTCGGCGTAACTTCTTTTGCTTTCTTCCAAGTATCGCGACCGGTTCGTCTACTATTCTCTTCATTGGGTCAATACTCACGTCTTTAATAGGAATCACACTTGACTCCTCAGCTAAACATTTCCTCAAGTAGGATACATGGAAAGTGTTGTGAATTCCATCCAATTCTGGAGGTAATTCCAACTGATATGCCACGTCTTTAATGCGCTTCACAACTTTAAAAGGTCCAATGAAACGTGGACTCAACTTTCCCTTCTTTCCAAATCGAATGACTCCTTTCCAGGGCGATACTTTCAGCATCACTAAATCACCAACATTAAACTCAATCGGTCTCCTTTTCTTATCTGCATAAGTTTTCTGCCTTTCTCTTGCCACACGCAAAGCTTCTTTAGCTATATTAACCTTTTCAGAGGTAATTTCAATAATTTCAGGACCGGTCAACTGCTTTTCACCGGGCTCCATCCAACAACTTGGAGTCCTACACCTTCTTCCATATAACATCTCAAATTGTGGCATTCCAATGCTTGCATGGTGACTATTGTTGTAAGCAAACTCAATCATCCTCAAATGATCATCCCATGCTCCACCGTATTCAAGTACACACGTTCTCAACATATCCTCCAAGGTTTGAATGGTTCTCTCACTTTGTCCATCGGTTTGGGGATGATAGGCGGTACTCAAATTTATTCTACTACCCAATTCCCGTTGAAGACCCTTCCAAAAGTTTGACACAAACCTTGAGTCTCGATCCGAAACAATAGATAAAGGAACCCCATGTTTCGTAACTACTTCATCAATGTACATCTTTGCCATCTTCGTTAAAGGCACATCTTGTCGGGTAGCTAGAAAATGAGCACTCTTCGTCAATCTATCTACAATTACCCATATCATATCATTCCCTTTCGGCGTTTTAGGTAGCTTCGTTACAAAGTCCATGGTAATATGATCCCATTTCCACTCGGGAATTTCTAATTGGTGCAACAAGCCATACGGCTTTTGATGGTCCGTCTTCACTCTTGCACACGTCAAACACTTTGCTACAAAATGAGCTACTTCTCCTTTAATATCCGGCCACCAATAAATCGGCTTCAAATCTGCATACATTTTGGTGACACCGGGATGAACCGAATATCTACTTCTATGGGCTTCCTCCAGGATCAATTCTCGGTTACCACCAAGCAATGGCACCCAAATTCGACCCTTGTATGTTTTGAACCCACGGCTATTAGTCTCCATCACAAGACGTTTCTTCTTTCCAATACTTTCATTGTCAATGTTATCCTTCATCAATGCCCTCACTTGTGCTTCTTTAATTCGATCAAGTAGCCCCGACTTGGCTTGAACTTGCATGCTCATCAACTTACAAGAAGAATTTTGCACCTTCCTACTTAGTGCATCCGCCACTACATTGGCTTTTCCCGGATGGTATTTGATTTCACAATCGTAATCCTTAAGTAATTCCATCCACCTCCTTTGCCTCACGTTCATCTCCTTTTGATTAAAGACATACTGCAAACTTTTATGATCGGTAAACAAAGTGCATTTTGTACCATAAAGATAATGTCTCCACAATTTTAATGCAAATACAACTGCGGCCAATTCCAGATCATGGGTAGGGTAATTCTTCTCATGTGGTTTCAACTGGCGGGAAGCATAGGCAATCACCTTGTCCCTCTGCATCAATACACAACCCAAACCCGTGATAGATGCATCACTATACACAACCAAATCATCAGTACCTTCAGGCAAGGCAAGTATAGGAGCTTCACACAACTTCTTTTTCAACGTTAGAAATGCGTTCTCCTGCTTATCGGTCCACTCAAACTTTACTCCTTTCTTTGTTAGTTCAGTCATGGGCTTGGCTATTCGGGAGAAATCCTGAATGAACCTTCTATAATATCCAGCCAAACCAAGAAAACTTTTTATCTCAGTAGGAGTCTTTGGCTGCTCCCACTTTGAAACAGCTTCAATCTTTGAAGGATCCACTTTAATACCTTCTGATGAAATAACATGACCAAGGAACTGCACCTCTCGAAGCCAAAACTCACATTTAGAAAACTTGGCATACAACTTCTTCTCCCTCAACACCTCCAAAACTGCTTTCAAGTGCTCACGGTGCTCATCTTCTGACTTAGAATAGATCAAAATATCGTCAATAAACACAATAACAAAATGATCTAGAAAGGGACGGCATACCCGATTCATTAAATCCATAAACGCGGCTGGAGCATTAGTCAACCCAAATGGCATGACCAAGAACTCATAATGACCATATCTAGTCCGGAAAGCTGTCTTTGCTACATCCTCCTTCTTAACCTTCAATTGATGATAACCGGACCGCAAATCTATCTTTGAAAAATATGAAGCACCATGTAGTTGATCAAAGAGATCATCAATTCGCGGAAGAGGATATTTATTCTTAACCGTTCGCTTATTCAACTCACGGTAGTCTATGCACATGCGCATAGTTCCATCTTTCTTTTTAACAAAGAGAACCGGAGCTCCCCAAGGCGAGGAACTAGGTTGAATGAAACCTTTGTCAAGTAATTCCTGAAGTTGGGACATTAACTCTTTCATTTCTGTAGGAGCTAATCGGTATGGTGCTTTAGCAACAGGTGTAGCACCGGGAATAAGATCTATCTGAAAAGTAACTTCACGGTCAGGAGGGATACCGGGAAGATCTTCGGGAAACACATCGGAAAATCGGATACTACATCAACACTAGCAATAGAAGGCTTCTCCTTTCTCACATCAATAACATAGGCCAAGAAATGACTCTTATTCTTCCTTATACATTTAATAGCCTTCATCATACTAATGATCTTTATTCCCCCTCTCTTCTTATCTCCATAAACCGTTACCACATTACCATCGGATGTAGAAAACCGAATAATCTTTTGGGAACACAAAATATTAGCTTCATTTCTAGACAACCAATCCATACCAATCACTACATCAAAACCGGCTAAGGTAGTAGGCAATAATTGGACTGGAAACAAACGACCTTCAATCTCAATGTCACAATCATCATATCCCACACGTATATCACTAACCGTACCATTAGCAATTTCCACCTCTATCGAGCAATCTAAAGGGGTAGTGACTCTTCCTAGCTTAGAAGCAAATAAAGTAGACACAAACGACCTATTTGCACCCGAATCAAATAAAACAGAAGCAGGTTTTGAATTAACAAGGAAAGTACCACTTACCACCTCGTCATTGTTCTTAGCATCATCAACAGTCATCTGCAAGGCTCTCACTTTTGTTGCTGAAGTGGCTGCCTTCTTTCCGTCATTCTTCATTTGCGGGCAATCGGCAATAAGATGACCCGTTTCTTGGCACTTGTAGCAACGAATCTTGTCCCTACATTCTGTTGCAAGATGCCCCGACTTCCCACACTTATGACACCTTCTTGTCTTATCGGAACATTTACCTTCATGAACATTCTTACAAAAAGCACACCAAGACCCATTCTTCTTTTTATCTTTGTCACCACTCGAGCTAGAATTCCCACGAAACTTCTTATTATTATTATTGTAGTTAGATGACCAATTTGACCCTCTTTTGAACCCTGCTTTCTTGTCATCAACCTTCACCACAACTTTCTCGCCTTTGAAGTCATCATCCAACCTCTTTGACTCCTTAATAGCCGCTGATAAAGTCACATGTTGTCTACATAATCCACGATAACTAGCGGGAAGACCATCACAATAAGCCTCAATTTGGTCCTCCTGCCTTCGGACCAAGTGTCCAACAAACTTCAACTTCTCCATAAACGAGTGTGCATAATCAGAAATTGCACCGGGTTTAGCAACCAACGATCTAAACTCCTTTTCAATTAACCTTAACTCACGCGTTCCCACATACTCCTCTAGAAATTCTCCTTAAATGTTCCCCAAGGCATAACTGCAAGTACCTCAGGAGCCATAGACACTGTAGTAGCCCTCCACCAATTACGGGCATTCTTCTTCAACATCCTACTAGCACACAAAACCTTCATATCATCCGGACAGTAGCAAGATGCAAAAACTACCTCAATGTCCTCGATCCACTCCATAGCACCCACTGCATTTTGGGTACCATCAAACTCCTTGGCACCACATTTCTGAAAACTTTCATATTTGAAGTTATTAACACGAGGTGCATTAACAACTCCAAGTCCTACACCATTAACTCCATTAACACCCACGGCTGCCATGGATGGTTCAGCACTTTGGGAGGGATTTGAGAAATTCCCTTCCGAATGCTCACCCCTTTGTTCACTCCCAATCCTTTCCGCATTTCTTTCAGCCCTCAATTGAGCTAACTCCTCTTCATTTCTCATTAAGAGAGCTCGAATAGCCCTCAATTCTTCATGTAGTTGGGCTTGATTGGGAACCTGCTCTATTACCGGGTTTGCCCTGTCTACTTCAGAGGCGGTTGGTGGATCACCAAGACGGCGATTTTGTGCACGGGGTGGCCTTTGCTCTACTTCATTTCCAGCCCCGTTTCCATTAGGAGGAATACCACTACCATTTCCTCCTGCTCTCTGGTTACTAGCTCTAGTGTTTGCCATTAATTCTACAAAGCAACGACGACGGTTAGCAAGAATTAAAGAGTGACGACATATGTTAAGGCTCTACTACATATAACTACATTATCACACAATAAACAAGCCTTATATCACACTCTCACTCACTCCCCAACCCGTCCTAGAGCATTCCACTTCATTAGCTAGGCATCCTACTTAAGCCTAACCTACTTCTCATCGGTCTAAGTCCAAAATCCTACGGCATAAGTCGAATTTTGGTTCACTTAAACCAATTCTCTGATACCAACTTGTAACACCCGACGTTTAAAAATATGGGTTTTCAAAAATCTTTCACCTAACGGTGTTAAATTGCGGAAGTAAAGACCGTAAAAGTCAAAACCGATAAAAACATTTCGGTTTCTGCGTTTAGTTGGTGTTACATGCCATATCAAACATTAGTTCAAATGAAAACCCAACGGTTGCCCAACATTAAACAACCGTTCACACATTATTACATAAATTCGACATCAAAATGAAATGTAATCTAAAGTCTCCATAATAAGCAACTATGGGTAGCTAAGGCTCCTTCATCGCATCTACCCAAGCTCATAAGTCCTGCGTCACTAGTCCATCAAGCTAAACCTGAGGGAACAACCACATTAAAGAAACAAGTGTTAGCTATAGAATAGCTAAGTAAGATAACACTTAATTTAAAAGCATTTGTCCAATTAAAACAATCTTCATTATTAGACAAGCTCATTAGGCACAATGCACAACACACAAAACTGCATAACAACTTCATATCAATTAGGATGAATCACCCTAATGTGCCTATCCTGCATTACTTCATTACACACGTTTAACCACATAACTGCTTTCTACATTGACTGCTTTACTACGTTATTAACTGCGTTAATGTGTAACATAAGTTACACCCGACTAGATGACAAACCCCACACGGTTGTACATCAAGCGTCGTTAAGGAATGGCAAGCCAATCCAAGAGTAATCCGTATATGGAGGTTGGTCAATCCCCTCGTATTACTCGCCCTGCATTATAAAGACCATGTTGCAAGGAGCCACCCAAGCAACAACTACGTCAACGCACTTAGCCGGGCTAGGGCAAGTACGGGTTAAGCTTAACACTTTCCTGCATCAAAGTTTAACGAGCTCGATCCTGCATTATTTAGTTTAGGTGACTGCATTACCTAAACATTTACTACGTTTACTGCTTCTACGTTTTGGGCCCTTAAACGTGCACGTGTCATGGCAACTTAACGAGTCTAGTGTACTAGTTGAGCAAGCCATACAATCATGCACATATCAACAATCAACAACATACACTACATCTCAAAGCATCACAAGCTACTTCGTAATACTACATAATCTGCATAACAATATACTACATTAAGCAATACTTCATTTCACTACGATAGGGTCTGCATTTCAGGTCTCATGGTCAACTACATATCCCATAATACCTCCCGTGTAACCCGAGATACCCACATATATCATAAGTTACCGTTAAGGAAGTTATAAGTATGAAACCTTTGCTTGTTGAACCCTCAGCGTGACAAAAGTAGTGTATCTTACCTCGATACGGTTTAACAACAAGCTACAAGCGCAATACAACGATGACTAGGTGTCTCCAATAACCTAGAACAAGTATAAGATCGAAATGTAAGCTAAGCGACACATTTTGTGAAATCTGGGCATATGGTGCGCCGCACTTCCCATGTGGTGCGTCGCACCAATCTTCCAGGGAATTTTTTATCAATAAAGGGTGCGCCGCACCTACTCTCTGGTGCGTCGCACAAATCCTCCAGGGAGTTTAGATTAAAGACAGGTGCGCCGCACCAGCCCTTGGTGCGTCGCAAATCGGGGTGTACCAAAAACCAAACTGGCCAGTGGTGCGCCGCACCTCTCACCTTGTGCGTCGCACCAACTCTCCAGAAACTTCATTTCCATAATGGGTGCGCCGCACCATCCCTTTGGTGCGTCGCACCATGGGTGCAGACCAGCAATTAACTTTTACATTTTGATTAAACGAATTCCATACGAACCCCTACCCCAAATCCAACTTGGGGACTTAAAATTAACCCATTTAATTGCATTTTCATCATCTATTCTCAGCCTATACATCCTTTAATCCTTTACTTCATAAATCAATCGTTTAATCACCCGAATAACATCAAATTGATGAACGTTTAATCAAATAACCCAACCCAAACCCTTATGGCCTGGATTAAGACTAATAAAAGACTCACACAATCAATTCTCAACTGAGGAATACCTATATTACCTGTATTTGGTGATAAAGATCCAAGATCTAAGCAATACACGATCGATTCGGCTCCAAAACGAATAAGATCTAGGGAGAAATGAGAGAGGGAAGGGAGGGATCAACTAGGGCTTGCTTTAGGGGAAGAAAATCTGCATAAGGCTCTCAATGACAACCTTTAAACCTCTAAACCCGTTTTTGACTTTGCACACATGTCAAAACTAACCCCTAAGCTTCCTAATCCTTCATTAGTGGTCACAAACTACTTTATTGACCACATACAACATTAATCCTTCATTAAATGTCACTACATAGACATTAACCTTCATATTACACACACTTATACTACATTAACATTTAGGCTTACAAGCCTCACACATAACACACATTAGCTACATATAAACATTTAAATCTAAAATAGACTTAACGACACACACAATATTGACTTAACGGCATTAGTCAACTAGTAAAGAAAAGTTTGGGATGTTACAGGTTGTCCTATTGAACCTAGATCATGGGATCTCCATTTACATCTAGGTTAGGTTTTCCTTCGTACAAATTTACTCAATGGGCTTTAGCCCCATTCCCCTTGACGACTTATAAACTGCCTCACTACTTAAACCTTTAGTTAGCGGATCCGCAATGTTATCCTTTGACCTCACATAGTCAATAGTGATAACCCCTGTTGTGAGCAGTTGTCGTATACTATTATGCCTACGACGAATATGTCTTGACTTGCCATTATACATTGTATTTTGAGCTCTACCAATAGCCGATTGGCAATCACAATGTATGCAAATAGCTGTCAGAGGCTTTGGCCATCTTGGAACATATTCCAAGAAATGTCGTAGCCATTCTGCTTCTTCTCCAGCTTTATCTAATGCTATAAATTCAGATTCCATCGTGGATCTAGCAATGAGCATTTGCTTGGACGATTTCCAAGTTATAGCTGCTCCTCCAAGAGTAAATACATATCCACTTGTGGATTTGGAATCTTTTATATCGGATATCCAATTAGCATCACTATATCCTTCCAATACAACTGGATCTCGGCCAAAATGCAGCCCATAATTCCTTGTATATCTCAAATATCTTAGTAACCTAGTCATAGCCTTCCAATGCTCCGAACTAGGATTACTAGTATATCTACTTAGCCTACTAATAGCATAGGCTAAGTCTGGCCTAGTACTTGTCATGAGATACATTAGGCTGCCAATTACCCTTGAGTACTCCAATTGAGCAACACCTTCACCTCTATTCTTCGATAGATGTTGCGTGGTATCTATTGGAGATCGAGCGACTCTTGAGTCCTCGGGACTGAATTTCTCAAGGATCTTGTCCACATAGTGAGATTGACTTAACACTAGACCATCACGGGTTCGAGTAATTTTCATTCCAAGAATGACATCTGCTAACCCATATCCTTCATGTCAAATCTCGCTTTCAACATATCTTTGGTAGATCTGATCATACTATCATCACTACCCACAATGAGTATGTCATCGACATATAGACAAAGTATCACATATCCCTTAGATATGTCTTTGACATAAACACATTTGTCACACTCATTGATCTTGAAACCATTGTCGAGCATAACTTGATCAAACTTTTGGTGCCATTGCTTTGGAGCTTGTTTTAATCCATACAAAGACTTGACAAGTTTACAAACCTTGTCTTCCTGGCCAGGAGCTGAAAAACCCTCAGGTTGTTCCATGTATATTTCTTCATCTAGCTCACCATTGAGAAAGGCTGTTTTTACATCCATTTGATGTATTTCCAAATTTCTCAATGCTGCAATCGCAAGCACCAATCTGATCGAAGTTACTCGAGTTACAGGTGCATATGTATCAAAGTAATCAAGATCTTTCTTTTGTCTATATCCTTTGATTACAAGCCTTGCCTTGTACTTATCAATTGAGCCATCAGTTTTCATCTTTTTCTTGAATATCCAACGATGTTCAAGTGGTTTACAACCAGGTGGAAGATGAACTAGTTCCCAAGTATGATTCTGCAAAATAGAATCAATTTCACTCTTAATGGCTTCTTTCCATTGAGGCGCTTCTTGAGAAGAAACCGCTTCTTTATATGTTTGGGGTTCACCCATAACCAATTAAGATACAAAATCAGGCCCAAAAGATTTTTCAATCTTTTGCCTTTTGCTTCTTCGCGGTTCTACTTCTTCATCTTCTGATTGTTCTTGATGTTCATCTGGAACAATCTTATCAACCGGAGTTGATGTAGAAGCTTTTCCTCTGTCCAAACGAGGAAACACATCCTCAAAGAACGATGCATTCCTCGACTCAAGTATGCTGTTTTTGTGTATTTCTGGGTTCTTAGACTCGTGTACTAGAAACCGATATGCACTACTATGTTCAGCAAGATATGAGGATTCACAATCGCTACCATGCTGAGCATATCCAATGAATACACAATCAACAGTTTTTGGTCCTATCTTTTGAACTTTTGGTGGTGGAACCACCACTTTTGCTAAACACCCCCACACTTTCAAGAATTTATAGGATGGTTTTCTATTAAACCATAACTCATAAGGTGTAACATCCTTATTCTTGAAAGGAACTTTGTTCAAAAGATAGTTTGCCGACAAAATGGCATCTCCCCACATGTCTTGGCCTAAACCCGAGCTTATTAGCATGGCATTCATCATCTCTTTAAGAGTTCGATTTTTTCTTTCAGCAATGCCATTTTGTTGTGGGGTATAAGGAGTTGTTTGCTCATGGATAATACCATTTTGAACACAAATTTCAGCAAAAGGAGAAACATATTCACCTCCTCTATCGCTCCTTATTCGTTTAATCTTTTTGTTGAGTTGATTCTCAACTTCATTTTTGTACAAGATAAACTTGTTTATTGCTTCATCCTTGCTTTTTAGCAAGTATACATAGCAATATCTTGTACAATCATCAATAAAGGTGATGAAATATTTGTTACCACCACGAGTGAGAATTGTTCTAAAATCACATACATCGGTATGGATTAAATCAAGTGGCTCGGTGTTTCGTTCAATTGATTTGAAAGATTTCGTGGTTTGTTTGATTCAACACAAGTTGGACATTTATAATTAGATTCAATGGTAAACAATGGTATATTATTTAACTTAATTAAACGACGCATTGAATTGAAATTCACATGACCAAGTCGAGCATGCCAAACATTAGAAGACTCAATCAAGTAAGCAGAAGTAGAAGCATTTTCATTCATGTTCTTCATGGCAATTACATTAAGTTTAAACATACCATTAAGGGCATAACCCTTACCAACATACAAACCACGTTTAGTTAACACAAACTTATCACTTCCAAACACTAAACGAAACCCATTTTTGTTGAGTAGCCATCCCGACACAAGACTCTTGCGTAATTCGGGAACATACAACACATTAGTCAACTTGAGCTCTCTCCCCGAAGTCCACTTGAGGATCACATCGCCTTCACCCTTGATCTCGGCAGTAGCGACATTTTCCATATACAACTTGTCTTCACCGGATGCTTCTTTCAAAGTATGAAACATAGTCTTATCCGGACACACATGACGGGTTGCACCCGTATCAACCCACCATCCTTTGATTCCATCGGTGGTAAGATTGACCTCTTCCAACTTAGCAGTGAGGTCAGAAATCATAGCAACAAGAGGCATGTCATCATCGACCATGTTTGCCCTTTCCTTCCTTGGATTCTTGCATTGATCAGCTCGGTGACCAGATTCACCGCAATTGTAACACTTTCCTTTGAACATCTCAACCTTCTTTTTCACACCATAATTCTTAGGATTCAAATCCAACCTTTTTCCCTTGTTTCTCTTCTCAGGATGTTTCCCTTTGCCTTTGTAATTACCTTTTCCCTTGGAACTTTGGCCATGCTCAACAAAGTTGGCCTTAGCAAGTCCTTCAATATGACCACCATTTTGAGCAACTCTATTGTCTTCCTCAATTCGAAGATGAACAACAAGTTCTTCAACGGTCATTTGCTTTCGCTTATGCTTAAGGTAATTCTTGAAATCCAACCAACTTGGGGGCAACTTTTCAATTATGGAAGCAACTTGGAATGTTTCACCAAGAACCATTCCTTCTGATAGAATATCACTTATGATGATTTGTAATTCTTCAACTTGAGACACAACAGTTTTTGAATCAACCATCTTGAACTCTATAAATCTTGCCACAATGAACTTCTTAGTTCCGGCATCTTCGGTTTTGTATTTTTTATCCAAAGATTCCCAGAGTTCTTTGGTCGTGGTTATCTTACAATACACATTGTAAAGTGAATCAACAAGGCCATTCAACACATAGTTTCGACAGAGATATTCAGAATGCTTCCAAGCATCAACAGCACTCACTACTTGAACATCAGTGCACCCTTCAGGAATTACAGGGGCTGACTCATTCAAGAATCTCGCAAGATTCACAGTAGTGAGATAGAACAACATCTTTGGTTGCCATCTTTTAAAGTGTGAACCAGAAAATTTCTCTGGTTTTTCAGCATGGTTGGCCATAATTTGGGCAGCTTGGGTACCCACCAAAGGTCCCATGTTTGTAGAGACAGTATGTCCTACAGATTGAGAAACAGAAGTGCCAACAGTGTTGGTGGTGGTAGAAGCAGAAGTTTCATTTGTTGAGAAGTTAAATTCAGTAGTCATTTCTGAAATGAAATAGGCAAAGTTTTACTAAAAACTTCTATGAACATAAAATAAACTAAAGAAGTAACTTTACAGAAAAGTAAATTATTACAAAAGTTTTAAGAAAACAGTTTTGTAATTCGAATTAATAGAATGGTGAAGAAGCAAAATCAGTTTTAAGATTGTAGGAACACCATTCAACAATACAACATTTTATTGATAAACATTCGAATTACAACAGGAAAATACAAGTAAATTAACTAGTAACTAATCAATACAAGATAATAAATGAAACAGAAACATAAACATAAAGAAGAAGGCAAAACATGCTGAGGATATGGTTAAACCAAGGTCCCTTAAAACTGATTTCGGGCCACCCAAGTGAACCCGTCAGTTTCCCAGGGTACAACAGCCAAAGCAGTATGTACTGCCGGAGTTAACCAACAACTCAGAATTATACCTTCAAGAACAAAATGTAGAGATGAGAGGGAGAGAAAGTGGTCTGGTGAATCCAGATTGAAGTGTTGGTGTTGTTGTTGTTGGTTGAACCACTACTACAATCTATTAGTAGTGGTCAAGAGCTTGAGACACCTGTTGAAACAGGTGTTAAGCTGAAGACCAACATCACTAGGTAACCATAAAGCGCCACTAAAACGCCACATTACGCCTCATCGACCATGACCCCGGTCCCGGGCACGGTCTCGGGCTCAGGCACGGGCGCGTCGGGTGCTTCGCACCCTCTTTGCCCACTTGGGGTGTAGCCCCTTATAAGGAGTTATTATTCCTCCAACACTCCTCCTTATAAACACACTTAATGTTTATACTTCTACCAATGTGGGACAAACTCACATTAGTTAAATACACTTTCAACTCCATTTAAACATATCTATTCACTTTGTATATTTTATGTTAGATTATTTCAACTTATGAAATAATAGATATAACATAAAATTCAACAACATATGCTATCGTTGGTAATTGGGTTGAAACCAGCTGTTTCAACCCATTAAGCACTGTTCGAGCCAAGATAAACGTGGCTCGAACTTTATCAGTTGGTCCAGAAAGTCTTGGAAGTTGATACTCTTCGTTAAAAGTTTCAACTTTTGCAAACTTCAAATAACTTTCATCTAGTTTGGGATATTTTACCACTCTATTAAAAATCCGGCAAAGTTCCATTAGCTAGAAATGTTTCATCTGAACCATATCTTGCAATCGTCGTCCACGCCTTTAAGAAACAAAACCTAGTGCTTGCATCACACAAACTATGATGATTTGTCATTCCTATAGAGATCCCACAATTTGGAAAAAGTGTCACTTGAACCGAAAACACCGGGATAGTTATGTAATCATCAACTTTACAAGTGTTTCCAAGGGAAGGTATAAGATGATAAAACTTGTCACATTTTCTAGGGTGGATTTCCTCTAAGATCATCAAAATCAAGATTACATTCTGCAAACGTAACCGAAACAGAATCACCTTCAACACAACCAATCTCGGGCATTCGAGTAGTATTAGTAGGGAATAATACTAGTTTACCAACAAATGGGAAAAAATGTTGAAGGGTAATAGATAAGGATTTATTAAGTTTTGGAACAATGGTTTGGGTGAAGTGAGTTTTTGTGATTGGTAGATAAAAAAAGAAGAGAGTATGAACAGGAATGAACTTTAACCATAACACATCTAAGAAAGTAAGTTGTAATGGATTGAGATTCTCTAAAGTTACTCCAACTTCATAGGTGAAGTTGGAGTAACTTCAACCATTAGATTAAATTCAATGGTCAAGATTAAAAGTTGATGTTTTAATCTTGACCATTGGATTTAATCCAATGGTTAAAGTTACTCCAACTTCACCTATGAAGTTGGAGTAACTTTAGAGAATCCTAATCCAAGTTGTAATGACTTGTTACCTACAGTGGCAGGTGGTGGTGATACAGGACACTTTTCAATTATAGTCAAGATAGGAAGGAAAGCCATATTATTCAAGTCTCAACAAGTGTTCGTCTTAATAACTACTACTACTAGTTGTAAACCAACTAAAATCCAAATGAAGTCCAATAAAAACAAAAAGATGTATTTGGGGTTTTATCCACAAAAGGATAGGTTTGAATTTAAAGTTCATATATCTGTGAGATTTTTTCTTGAAAGACTCCGGTAGCCTTTATTGGAATTTGATCACATTAAATAAATGCTTGTCCGGAAAGTATTTAAGCCTACGGGGTCACACGAAATGACACGTATACTCTATGTAATAATTAATATGTTAATGTAATATATTAATTAATATGATCACGAAATGATTAATAAACGATAGTTAAATGTTAAATAAATGTTTATTAATTAAAAGAGAATGATTAAAGTGTAAATTAGAAGTTTCCTAATTATACTAAAAGAGGGGGGCCGAAATTAGGAGGTTTCCTAATCCTCCTCAAACTTGTTCACCAAGTTTGAAAACCCTTACAATTAATCCCTATATATAAGGTTAAGGGTTAAGGGTTTTTCACACATACAGAGACATTAGATTTGTAATTCTCTCCTCTCTCTCTCTCTTTGGTTCGACACATAGCAAGAAGAAAAAGGGTTTTCGGGTTTTTGTTTGGTTCGACTTTTAGGAGAAAAACACAAGGGTTTGTGAGTTCGTGATCGGGTACTAGCATACATACATAGGGGTGTCAAGTGTGCGATCGTAGAGGGGTTTTGCTTTAAACCCTAAATAATAATAATCTTATTATTAATTAATTTTATTAGAAGCTAAGCTAAAAGGTACATATTCGATTCTATACTTTGTTAATTAATTATATTGCATATATGATTTTTTCCGCTGCGTACTCGTGAATATGTTTATGATAATAGTTATGAATTCTAACAGCCTTATTATTATTTTTTAACAGGTACGAATCGAATATCATAACGAAAAGTCTATATTATGTTGTCTTAATTGGATCCCCGCCATCCAATACTTAGTAGGAAAAAAACATTTAGTGGTCCGTTCAAATGTACGATAACATATTTGGGGAAAACTTTGTCACCTTATACTCAAAACCTTACTAGTTGAAAATGATTCGAAAAATACGGTTTGAAGAAAAAAAAATCTAACCAACTAAAATAAATGAATGAATAACCGCTTACATCAATTATTGCAACCCTTTAGTACGAAATTGACATTTTTCCAAAATCTTATTACTCCTTTTTATAGATAAAATTGGTTGTATCTAAAAATGAGTAACATTTGATGTAGAATTGAACAGAGTTCAGGATAAAGCTTTATTAGCCGTGTCTTTTCCAAATGTTTTTTTAATCAATTTTTTAGAAGAGAAATTTGATGAAATATATACACTTGGGGACTGGGGAGCGGTTGTAATATTATACTATTCAAGAATTTGCATTATATACTCTACTAGATTAAACCCGCACGTTGTGCGGGCTGACTGAGAACGTAAACTAAAATTAACTGAACATTACATTATTATTCATAGTTTATGATAATATAAAAAAATAGTCAATTTACAACTGATGCAAATAATAAAATTATAATTTATAAATATATAATATATATCAAATATGTTAAAGCATGACTAATGAAACGTAATTATTTATAAATCATAAAATTCTTTTTTTATGATCTATATTTATTAAATATAATATAATAAACAATCTCATTTGAAACAATGATAATTATCATTGAATTAATAAAAAGACGCGGTCTAAAGCATATAAACATCTTTGTGCTCATATATTATCAAAATACGGAATCTTAGTTATATAGAGATAAGTTACAAATATAGATTTAAATATCAAAAATATGTGTGTGAAATTGATAAAGTAAATATCTAATTTAACATTGATAATATAATCGATTAGTAAAATATTAGATGTAATTATCAATTATTCAACTTCTATTACTTATATTAGTTATAATAAGTTATTAACATGAAGACTTTGGAAATTTGAGTTTACGATCCGAAATCACAAGACTATTTGTCGTCATCCACCATGCTTACAAGTTCCGATTTTGATGTGATTATAAAAGTTTAAGGTAAATCCAAAACTCTAACTACACATATATATTATATTTATCATTACTATTTATTATAACTTAGCTTCGATCATTGATTTAATTACTTTAACCACAATTTATTTCATACTCACGAATCATGTATGAGGAATATTTGAATTTCTTTATGATACAATCTATATAGCTACCGTACATCGTACGGGTATTAGGACCAGTGAAAAAAAAATGGGTAGGTAAAACATTGACAAAGAGTTACTTATAAATGTTCGGATTTAGGAAGACTTAGGTTCAAGTCTAAGAGTGAAGATTTTTCCCTAATATATTGCTAGGTCTTTAGACGAACTATTAGGCGTTTCTCCTCCTACTAAACATTAAATGAGGAGGTTTCTAACACTGACTCAGTTAAGACATCATAACCAATAATAGTTTTGAACAACCTCCAGGATTGTACATAAAAATAATTAAACTTGAGATCGAAGATGTTAACCACTCGGTCTAGGTGGTTATAAATAAACTCACTTAATATCCATCACTTCTAGGTACCAAAATGGTACGTGGGACCAAAGGGTTCATACTCATTTACACATTTTTTTGATATGGCTTGTATCATGCGTTCGTTCTGAAGTTCTCACACGTTCGAACCTCACTATGAAACATCTTGCCGTGACTTGAAGAGAAAAAATCTCGTGGGTTAAATCGATTAGATTTTACTACCAACAAAGTGGCGTTGCGGGTCTAACATCTTTATGTTTATACAAGTGGTCTCTAATTCGAGTCTCCATAGGTAAGCATTTTGGGGTTAGTCAAATAGAACATTAATTAAAGTATTGTATAGTTGTCCTAATTTTTAATTAGAAGCTTTAACTTTAAAATCTAATCTATATCTTATTATAAAAAAAATATCATTTTATTTTTGGAAGTGTTGAAAAATATGTAATATTTTCAATTAGCATCCTTTATAATATTTACACTACTCCTTAACATTAATGGTTAAATTACACTATCAATCCTTTTTTAAAATATCTTTATTAACCATTTACGTCAAAATATCTTTATTAACCATTTACGTCAATTATTTTTACATCAAAA
This sequence comes from Erigeron breviscapus, assembly GCA_034093135.1. NCBI lineage: Eukaryota > Viridiplantae > Streptophyta > Magnoliopsida > Asterales > Asteraceae > Erigeron > Erigeron breviscapus. The sequence goes on along the minus strand of CM067170.1, from coordinate 1,896,347 downwards.
TATCTTTATTAACCATTTACGTCAAAATATCTTTATTAACCATTTACGTCAAAATATCTTTATTAACCATTTACGTCAAAATATCTTTATTAACCATTTACGTCAAAATATCTTTATTAACCATTTACGTCAAAATATCTTTATTAACCATTTACGTCAAAATATCTTTATTAACCATTTACGTCAAAATATCTTTATTAACCATTTACGTCAAAATATCTTTATTAACCATTTACGTCAAAATATCTTTATTAACCATTTACGTCAAAATATCTTTATTAACCATTTACGTCAAAATATCTTTATTAACCATTTACGTCAAAATATCTTTATTAACCATTTACGTCAAAATATCTTTATTAACCATTTACGTCAAAATATCTTTATTAACCATTTACGTCAAAATATCTTTATTAACCATTTACGTCAAAATATCTTTATTAACCATTTACGTCAAAATATCTTTATTAACCATTTACGTCAAAATATCTTTATTAACCATTTACGTCAAAATATCTTTATTAACCATTTACGTCAAAATATCTTTATTAACCATTTACGTCAAAATATCTTTATTAACCATTTACGTCAAAATATCTTTATTAACCATTTACTCAAAATATCTTTATTAACCATTTACGTCAAAATATCTTTATTAACCATTTACGTCAAAATATCTTTATTAACCATTTACGTCAAAATATCTTTATTAACCATTTACGTCAAAATATCTTTATTAACCATTTACGTCAAAATATCTTTATTAACCATTTACGTCAAAATATCTTTATTAACCATTTACGTCAAAATATCTTTATTAACCATTTACGTCAAAATATCTTTATTAACCATTTACGTCAAAATATCTTTATTAACCATTTACGTCAAAATATCTTTATTAACCATTTACGTCAAAATATCTTTATTAACCATTTACGTCAAAATATCTTTATTAACCATTTACGTCAAAATATCTTTATTAACCATTTACGTCAAAATATCTTTATTAACCATTTACGTCAAAATATCTTTATTAACCATTTACGTCAAAATATCTTTATTAACCATTTACGTCAAAATATCTTTATTAACCATTTACGTCAAAATATCTTTATTAACCATTTACGTCAAAATATCTTTATTAACCATTTACGTCAAAATATCTTTATTAACCATTTACGTCAAAATATCTTTATTAACCATTTACGTCAAAATATCTTTATTAACCATTTACGTCAAAATATCTTTATTAACCATTTACGTCAAAATATCTTTATTAACCATTTACGTCAAAATATCTTTATTAACCATTTACGTCAAAATATCTTTATTAACCATTTACGTCAAAATATCTTTATTAACCATTTACGTCAAAATATCTTTATTAACCATTTACGTCAAAATATCTTTATTAACCATTTACGTCAAAATATCTTTATTAACCATTTACGTCAAAATATCTTTATTAACCATTTACGTCAAAATATCTTTATTAACCATTTACGTCAAAATATCTTTATTAACCATTTACGTCAAAATATCTTTATTAACCATTTACGTCAAAATATCTTTATTAACCATTTACGTCAAAATATCTTTATTAACCATTTACGTCAAAATATCTTTATTAACATTACTCAAAATTGTTTAATAAGACAACTGTAATATAACTATCCATGAAAACAAGTCCAAGGAAAATCTTCAATTCCATTAGATGAAGCTGTTAGTTCATACATAGCCACATATGAAAATGTACTCCTGTTAATTAAGTTTGTTGCCAATAAAAATATGAACATGTTTTAATACAACAATTCATTAGTAGTCGATAATCTGATGAGATTTGACTGATCAACGATTTGATAATCTGATGCAAAAGCAGAATCTGTGATTGTTAGAGATAGTTGTGTGATTAACGACGATGGGGTTATTGTTATTGATTTTTATTGTAGGATATTCTAATGATTTTATTTTATATACTCTTGAAAATATTCGTTGCTTTTATGTAAACAAAACTTTCTGCTTTCATGTTATATCTCAGATCTATTAGTCTTGCTTTTTACCATTTTTTATTCAATCATAGAAATTGCAATTTGACTTGACTCTTTACATAGGTTTTAAAAAAAATTGTTTAATAAGACAACTGTAATATAACTATCCATGAAAACAAGTCCAAGGAAAATCTTCAATTCCATTAGATGAAGCTGTTAGTTCATACATAGCCACATATGAAAATGTACTCCTGTTAATTAAGTTTGTTGCCAATAAAAATATGAACATGTTTTAATACAACAATTCATTAGTAGTCGATAATCTGATGAGATTTGACTGATCAACGATTTGATAATCTGATGCAAAAGCAGAATCTGTGATTGTTAGAGATAGTTGTGTGATTAACGACGATGGGGTTATTGTTATTGATTTTTATTGTAGGATATTCTAATGATTTTATTTTATATACTCTTGAAAATATTCGTTGCTTTTATGTAAACAAAACTTTCTGCTTTCATGTTATATCTCAGATCTATTAGTCTTGCTTTTTACCATTTTTTATTCAATCATAGAAATTGCAATTTGACTTGACTCTTTACATAGGTTTTAAAAAAAATTGTTTAATAAGACAACTGTAATATAACTATCCATGAAAACAAGTCCAAGGAAAATCTTCAATTCCATTAGATGAAGCTGTTAGTTCATACATAGCCACATATGAAAATGTACTCCTGTTAATTAAGTTTGTTGCCAATAAAAATATGAACATGTTTTAATACAACAATTCATTAGTAGTCGATAATCTGATGAGATTTGACTGATCAACGATTTGATAATCTGATGCAAAAGCAGAATCTGTGATTGTTAGAGATAGTTGTGTGATTAACGACGATGGGGTTATTGTTATTGATTTTTATTGTAGGATATTCTAATGATTTTATTTTATATACTCTTGAAAATATTCGTTGCTTTTATGTAAACAAAACTTTCTGCTTTCATGTTATATCTCAGATCTATTAGTCTTGCTTTTTACCATTTTTTATTCAATCATAGAAATTGCAATTTGACTTGACTCTTTACATAGGTTTTAAAAAAAATTGTTTAATAAGACAACTGTAATATAACTATCCATGAAAACAAGTCCAAGGAAAATCTTCAATTCCATTAGATGAAGCTGTTAGTTCATACATAGCCACATATGAAAATGTACCTGATGCTCATCAACCACATACAAGTAATTCTGATGCAGGTGCAAGTCATGATCATTAAGTGTTTTATCTATTTTCTAGTTTTAATGTTTGTTTTTGTTAAGGTCTAGTCTTGTTCCTTTAATTTGTTTTGTTGCAATGCATTTTAGTTTGAAAGTTTTAGACTTTTTCTTGTTGAAGTTTATGTTATTTCAAATGCTATGTTTGAATGATTATCTTATGTTTATATTATATATTATGAAATTTTAGTGTATAATGTGGTAATTATAGTACATTCATTATACAATTCGGATATACAAAACAACAAAATTTGTCCAAGAATTTACCCATATGATCGTATATTATTTACACATGGTTTATCCAAAAGCAAATGGATCGTGTCTAATTTAGCCGCGAACGTACCGAAAATTTGTTGTGGGTAACTTTTGTATATTTGCCCACCGTTTTTACACACGATTATGCTTGTGACAAAATTTTCCTTTTACCCACGAGTTATAATACATATAGACGAAAATGTACACCCTCGGGTTTACACATGGTTTATCTCGTGTGTAATTTAACCACGAACTAAAAACCTTTAAAGTTAGTGGGAAAATTTACACACGAACTTTACTCACGAACTTTTACACACGAAAGTTACCCATGAACTTTACCCACGAACTTTTACACACGAACCTTTACACACGAACCTTTACACACGAACTTTACCCAAGAAGTAAATAAACTTTATCTTAGTGGGAAATTTAACCACGAGTATTAATGGATAAACTAATAAAACTTTACCCACGAACTTTTACACACCATTATATGTGTCAAGATTTAGCCACAACTTAGTGGGAAATTCGTAATTTTTTGGAAAGTCTTGAACAACACTTACCCACAAATTTGAAACAATCACCCACTAAGATATGTTGTGTGTAAAATTACCCACAGATAGAATTATTCGTGGGTAGAAATTAGCCTCGAATGATTTGCCCACGTACATACGCTCGTGGTTAATCTGGTGGGTATTTTTCATTACCCACGAATTTTGGTCATTTACACGCGAATTTGATTCGTGGGCAACCCGATGTTTTCTTGTAGTGCGAGCTCGATTTACATCACATATAGTTTAGGTGACCACATTACCTAAACATTATCACATATCATATTAACGTTTGGGCCCTTAAACGTGCACGTGTCATGGCAACCTATTAAGTCTAGTGAACTAGATGAACAAGCCATACAATCATGCACATTTCAATACATCTCAAGGCATTACATATCATATAATTTCATTTCATATCACAGGGACTGCATATCAGGCCTCAATGGTCATTTACATAGCCCATTTCACCTCTCGTGTAATCCTGAATACCCATAAGCAATCAAGATATTATTTGGGAAGTCATTATATGAAATCATATTTTTGTTGAACCCTCAGCGTGTCAAAGTAGTGTATCTTACCTTGGTACAGCTTACCAACAAGTTAAGAGTATCTTATATGCTTGCTAAGTGCTCCCGACAACCTAGAATGAGTATAAGATCGATCTATAAGCTAAACAAAACTTAAGTACCAGACTGGACTCATTTATGCGCCGCATGAGGATTCATGCGCCGCATAAATCCATAACTAAGCACTTATGCGCCGCATGGAACTTATGTGCGCCGCATATTTCACTTAAATTCGTCACAGAAACTTCCAACATTTTGAGCACACAAAATATGCGCCGCATATAATGTCTATGCGCCGCATATCGGGCCCCTTCAGAAATCCAATTTGCAAAACTCAGCAGATATGCGCCGCATGAAAGGCTCATGCGCCGCATATCGCCCAGTTCGACCAAAATCCCAACTTTCAAACCTTAAATCGAATTCCATACGAACACACACCATTAATTCGACCTGAAGACATAAAATTAACCTTTTTGACAATACTTTTGATGACTTTAATCCATCAATCTTTCCTTTAATCCTTTATAACATAGATCTCTCATTGAATCACCCGAATAACATGAAATCGGTAAACGTTTAATCAATTAACCCAACCCAAACCCCATGGCCTGGATTGAATACCCATCTATGACTCAAATAATCAGATTCCAAAGAGAATATTACCTATATTACCTGCACTTGATGTAAGGGATCTAAGATCTAAACAAAACTTGATCAAAACGGCACGAAACGGTCGAATCTTGAAGGAAACTTGCTTGGAGAGGGAGGGGAATCGGCTGGGGTTCTTCACACACAAGATGCAGAAGTTTTGTGACAATTAGGGCTGCCTAATTGCCCTCTAACCCCTGGCCATCAACCCAATAAGTTACACTTAGGACCCCTCAACTTCTAAACTTAACTTTCTTAGCTTAATTCTCTTACCGGGAGACTTAACACACTAACAAGCACTTAATTACATCACTTTTACTTTAATTACTTTCATAAACATCTTATTAATCATTTCACATTAAACATATAAGCATTTAATCACATATGGACACATAGACTTAACGAACCTAACGTTAACTAACGGAAAAGTCAAATAGTCAAACACGAAAAGTTTGGGATGTTACAATATATCTAAAAAAACATTAAAATTATCAGAAAATGACACCTAAGCAAAAAGCCTAGTTGACACGAAAAGAGAAGTGACACATAGGGACAAACCTATCGTCTATTAGTCATATAGAGAGACTATTGGAATAGATTGTGAATAGTAACTCGTCCTATGTGGCGAGTTACGACTGGTCCATATCATATCCCATACAATTATTCGGTTTTCGTCATATTGTATGTTGTTCGGGGTTTCTACTACAAGTTACTTCTTGGGTTTTTACACACTTTTTTCTTTTTGGGTTTCCAACTAATAGTAACTTGTATTTGGTTTTTACACACTTTTTTCATTCTACATTTTTGTTGCCACACCCCGTACCACTACTTGGATTTTGCCACTTTCCGTCTCAATCGGGTTTCTACAACGGAATTCTTGATTTTTACACATTTTTTTCCTTTTAGGTTTCAACTAATAGTGAAAACTTTCCATCAACTTTTTTGTAGCCACACCCCGTACCACAATAGATTTTGTCATATCTTATCCTGTGTTGGTTCTCAACTAATATATTGAAAACTTTTATTCAACTTTTTGTAGTCACCGCCCGATATCATTATATGGATTTTACCACATTGTATCCCACTTAATTTTTTTTTCTTCAGTTTATTTCTTAGTTTATGAGATACTTTATTCCTTTTAGATGTTCAACTAATATATTGAAACTTTCATTCAATTTTTAATCTTTTCTTTTTTGAAATCGTGCATCGTGTGGTTTATCCTAAAATGAATTAAAAGTACAACACAAGTACACTAAAATAACGTAAACATTTTTAACACGACAATTAAGGTCCCGCAACGCGGGACATGAAATTCACTAGTTACTAATATTTGAATTAGGGTTGAGCACATCAATTTCATGGAGTGTTATCATTTCTTCTGCCATTAAACGGAAAAAATTGTTGGATTAATTTAAAAAGTTATGGCTAATTTAATTATTTGTATTTTCAATAAGCTTAACAAAAACCTTTCAAAAATACTTCTGGCATGAAAGAAGCAGTGGTGGGACGATGGTGATGGCGCCGACAGCGGCGGCGATTACGGCGGCAGTGGTGGGGTTATTAATGTACAAGTATATTAATGTAAAAAAGGATAGTGTAATATTTTAAAGGTTGAAAGATATATGACAAGGTTATACATACACATACCATCCATGTATAATATATGAAATTTGCTTACACACGGCAGGTATGTCATATGTGTATATAAAGATTCAATATACAGCCTTACTTATTCTTTCTAATAATATACACATATATTTATATTTATAACATTTTTTTAATTTCATTCAATTATTATTTTTTAACTACATATTTCATTGAGCCAACCAAACAAATTGTTTTCGTGGCAACAACAAAACAATGTATATGTCCAGGAGCGGAACCAAAAATTTCGTTGACGGGCCGAGTGACGAAAGATATAATTCTGACATTTTTAATGAGTAATAATATTTCATAATTACAAATTTAGTCAAGTTTTTCTTGCCATCTATTTACATTAGTAAGAAATGAAGGTATCCAATAAAATCATGCCATTTGTCAAGAGAAGACACACATATAATATTACATTTTTATCCTCCTAATTAGGTAAATTCTCTTTCACGCATAATCAGTTTTGTTGCAGATTTATATCTTTTTCCCCTAAAACATAATTTTTGTTTTTAAATATAAAAGTATGATTGTTGTGACCTCAATTTGCAAAAAGCAGTTTCAAATTGCAAATTCCAACATCCACTGATATCATGTTCTAGCTAGAATAGAATTATGGATAAGAGCATTCACAGTGCCCTTCACTCATCCTCTAAGGACTAGTCCTTGTCAGCAACACATCAGCTCCACATCAGCTCAAGGACTAACCAAGGACTAATCCCCCAAAACACCCACAATGCCAGGACTAGTCTAGGACCCACTATTTATTTAATTTTAAACATTTTAAAATACAACATATAACATTATAATATTATTAATAATAACAATAATATAAAACATTTCATTAATTTAAAAACAAATACAAGACATTACTTAAAAAAAATAAAAAAAAAAAAAACTAGAAAAAACAAAAAAAAACCAAAAATAAAAAAGAAAAGAAAAAACAATAAAAAAAAAAAAGAAAAAAAAAAAAAAAAAAAAAAAAAAAAAAAAAAAAAAAAAAAAAAAAAAAAAAAAAAAAAAAAAAAAAAAAAAAAAAAAAAAAAAAAAAAAAAAAAAAAAAAAAAAAAAAAAAAAAAAAAAAAAAAAAAAAAAAAAAAAAAAAAAAAAAAAAAAAAAAAAAAAAAAAAAAAAAAAAAAAAAAAAAAAAAAAAAAAAAAAAAAAAGAGTAAAAGTGGTTCAGTAAAAAAAAAAAAAAAAAAAAAAAAAAAAAAAAAAAAAAAAAAAAAAAAAAAAAAAAAAAAAGGGGCAACGAGCTTCCTCTCTGTGGGGACGGACGAACGAAAATCGGATGAAGGACGAGTCACACCTAACGGTGTGCACTCGTCCTCCAAGCAGGAACGAGGTGGGGAACGAGCCTGAACGGAGGCATTGTGATCACTCTAATATCATAATGCTTAAACTTTTCACTTTTTTCACTCATTTCTAAATTAATGACCTTGTTGTGAAAATTGTTTTCAGATAACTATCACCGCTGATCACTAAATTGTATATGGAGCGGACTTAATTAGTTGCTTCCTTAAAACCTTTGCAAAGATCGTTCATGAACCTGAAAGCTTGACAATGTGAAATGTTCCCTCTCGTCCCATTACAATTATATGATAGATCATCTTGGTCAATGGTTGTCTATTGGTGTGGTTAAGAAACTTGGTTTGCGGCTGCAGTGCTATCACCTTTTGATTTCTACTTATTTTCTAGCATATGCAATATACCATGTATGTTGGGCATTCTTATTTCTTATTGTGTATTTTATGGTTATTTTAGACAATTTCTGAAAAGCTTCAATGAAGACTTTCACCAAAAGAAAAGAATTTCTTGTATAACTTGATGTTGAATTGTTAAGAGCTTTTTCGTTATTTGGTTTTCTCCTTTATGATTTTTTTGCACTCATTTTTTCCACAAAACATATTTAAGTCAGACTCTCGGACCCACATGTGTAACCTACTTTGACACATGGCATAAATTTACTCAATTTCTTACTAATAAAAGTTGGTGGTAAGAAAAGATAGACTAAATATGTAAATAAATTTTTAGGTGTCTATATTGTAATAATCCTTTGTAAATTTGACCATTATTGTAATTTTTCCTTTATGTAACTATATATTGAAACTTATATTCAATAGTTAAACAACTTAAAAAAAAAAAAACTTATATTACAATGTTTGAAAAAGTAGAAGGATGTAAATGAGAATTTGAAATTAAAAAATCTATGTTGTGGGCCCACCATCCAAATTATATCTCATAACTTCATCTTCAACAACAAAGTTTTCGGACTTTCACCATTTTTATACTTTAACAGCTTTCTTTTTCATATTCTTGGACTCATTGAAGGGGGCTAAATCATATAAATCACGAGAAATTTTCGACCGGACTACTCGCATTTACGCCTATTTGGGAGGCTTGACACCCCAGCCCTTATCTTCGCCATTGTATACGTCAGTAATAGTTTCAAAAGATAAAGTATATCGAGTCACATCTCTAATGAAAGATGACGAAATTTTAAGACTACCAATTTTTTTTTTCCATCTAACGATTTACGGTTTGTGAGATAAAGCGTTTTTAATAATTTGGATGAATTTTCATTTTTTAATAAAGAGAGAGAAAAGAGGTGAAAATGTGTGGTTAAGAATTGTTCTCGTGTTCTTTTTTATTTGTGAGTTTTCAAGACAACTCACCCCTACATATATATGTATTAAAAGAAAAGAAAGAGAAAAGGGAAGACTAAAGTCAATGGGTGGGGAAAATATAAAAATACCCTCACGTGAAATGCACAAGAGGGACTTAACATATTCCACTTGACGTCCGTGATCGTAAAGGATTAAACCTGAATATTATTCGTCTATAAAGGATTATTACTGTTATTTCGAAAGTTAAAGGATGAAATTTGACTTTTTAAACAAACAAGGACGATTCCTGTGGACCACTCTTTATAGATAGATTAGATTAAATTAGGTTAGGTTTCCTTTGCCGCCGATCTGATCATATATTGGGGGCGGATATATCATACCATCTCGCTAGCTCTCATAGCAATAAAATTTCCACCGTTTTAATGTTAAAAAAAAAATCATCATACATATTTTGTTAATTATATTCGATCTGTTCTTGCATTATTATTATTATTATTATTATTATTATTATTATTATTATTATTATTATTATTATTATTATTATTATTATTATTATTATTATTTACATTTATACATTTTTGGATGTTAAATTTATATATATAGTTTTATATATTAATTATTTGATATTATTATTATTATTATTATTATTATTATTATTATTATTATTATTATTATTATTATTATTATTATTATTATTATTATTATTATTATTATTATTATTATTATTATTATTATTATTATTATTATTATTATTATTATTATTATTATTATTATTATTATTATTATTATTATTATTATTATTATTATTATTATTATTATTATTATTATTATTATTATTATTATTATTATTATTATTATTATTATTATTATTATTATTATTATTATTATTATTATTATTATTATTATTATTATTATTATTATTATTATTATTATTATTATTATTATTATTATTATTATTATTATTATTATTATTATTATTATTATTATTATTATTATTATTATTATTATTATTATTATTATTATTATTATTATTATTATTATTATTATTATTATTATTATTATTATTATTATTATTATTATTATTATTATTATTATTATTATTATTATTATTATTATTATTATTATTATTATTATTATTATTATTATTATTATTATTATTATTATTATTATTATTATTATTATTATTATTATTATTATTATTATTATTATTATTATTATTATTATTATTATTATTATTATTATTATTATTATTATTATTATTATTATTATTATTATTATTATTATTATTATTATTATTATTATTATTATTATTATTATTATTATTATTATTATTATTATTATTATTATTATTATTATTATTATTATTATTATTATTATTATTATTATTATTATTATTATTATTATTATTATTATTATTATTATTATTATTATTATTATTATTATTATTATTATTATTATTATTATTATTATTATTATTATTATTATTATTATTATTATTATTATTATTATTATTATTATTATTATTATTATTATTATTATTATTATTATTATTATTATTATTATTATTATTATTATTATTATTATTATTATTATTATTATTATTATTATTATTATTATTATTATTATTATTATTATTATTATTATTATTATTATTATTATTATTATTATTATTATTATTATTATTATTATTATTATTATTATTATTATTATTATTATTATTATTATTATTATTATTATTATTATTATTATTATTATTATTATTATTATTATTATTATTATTATTATTATTATTATTATTATTATTATTATTATTATTATTATTATTATTATTATTATTATTATTATTATTATTATTATTATTATTATTATTATTATTATTATTATTATTATTATTATTATTATTATTATTATTATTATTATTATTATTATTATTATTATTATTATTATTATTATTATTATTATTATTATTATTATTATTATTATTATTATTATTATTATTATTATTATTATTATTATTATTATTATTATTATTATTATTATTATTATTATTATTATTATTATTATTATTATTATTATTATTATTATTATTATTATTATTATTATTATTATTATTATTATTATTATTATTATTATTATTATTATTATTATTATTATTATTATTATTATTATTATTATTATTATTATTATTATTATTATTATTATTATTATTATTATTATTATTATTATTATTATTATTATTATTATTATTATTATTATTATTATTATTATTATTATTATTATTATTATTATTATTATTATTATTATTATTATTATTATTATTATTATTATTATTATTATTATTATTATTATTATTATTATTATTATTATTATTATTATTATTATTATTATTATTATTATTATTATTATTATTATTATTATTATTATTATTATTATTATTATTATTATTATTATTATTATTATTATTATTATTATTATTATTATTATTATTATTATTATTATTATTATTATTATTATTATTATTATTATTATTATTATTATTATTATTATTATTATTATTATTATTATTATTATTATTATTATTATTATTATTATTATTATTATTATTATTATTATTATTATTATTATTATTATTATTATTATTATTATTATTATTATTATTATTATTATTATTATTATTATTATTCATTATATATTATTATTATTATTATGTATTATTATTATTATTATTATTATTATTATTATTATTATTAGTTTTGTTCAATGAGCCAAATAATGGTCATCAATATAATGGTTCTCTGGCCGTGGTTTCTTGGCAAGATGGTTATACTAATATTTTGGGTGTTGAGTAAGTATAATAACAATGTTGCATCTTGGTATGTGCTTTTCAAATTGGTAACAACCAAATATGATGTATTCAAGGTTTTGCAACCTTTCATCAATGGTGATGTACTGAGATACAATAACGCACTTGAAGTTTATAATCAGCAGAGAAGGTTGATGCATGACAAAACCTTTGAAATTTGGACCTAGTTGTAGTCAGATTGAGATGGAAAACGTATGTGGAAAGCCTTGAGTTGTTAGACACCATCTACTCTTGGATTGAAAAGAAGAATCATAAAAGAAAAGATCTCAAGGACCATGGTCATCGTTTGAGATCAATTTATATTTCTGATGGTGATGACGACGGTGAAAATGATGATATTGTCGATAATGATGAGTATATACCAATTTGAGTTATAACCGTTAGCAGCTTTCTACTCGATCTATTTGAGTAATTACCATGATATATAAGAGTTGTAAGACCATTTTGATGCATCTTTGAGCAACAAAAAGCGAGTTATATTTTGTTCTTTCTCCTAACCTTATGTTTTTACTTCCACAAGATATTCGCCCTTTTTTCTATTCGATGTTTATCTATTGTTCGTAGACAATTGTGTGAATGAATCTGCAATTTTACTGATTGTTAATTCAATATTTACATCATATGGATTTTGAAATTTCTCCCTTCTCATTATTGGTATTGATATATGTCATATGTTCTCATCACATTCCTTAGTCTAGTTATCTTTAGGCAAAAAAACTAAATTTCTCTATCGAACACGCTGTTATGATCCCTTAGATCATATATGAGATGAAGAAATCATGTTGAATTGATCATGGTTAATTTGATCTATTTTATGGACGATTTGTGCAAAAGTGAGATACCACAGGGATGATTAGTGTAATTTACAAAATTAATAAGATTAGCTAGGAGTCGGTTAAGGGGGGGATTAGGGCTTCTATGATTAACCTACCGATTTTGTTATTCATTCAATTCGTTTCTTAATTTCTTTCTTCATAGAAAAATCTTGTTTCTCTGCCAATAATTTGAAGGCACTTAATTTATTGAATCACCAATAACAATGTTGCCGTTCAAAAAAACAAAAATAAAACTAACACAAGGTGTAGTTATGGTGATGTACCAGAAGATGTAATGGTGAGTATCTTCGAACGACTACCAATCAAATCCCTCCTCCGTTTTCGATCACTCTCCAAAAGTTGGTATTCTCGTAACTTCATCCGCACCCTATACGATCTGATCAGAAAGTCCTCATTAGACACTTTATCATGGTTACAAATGTCAATTGCATAGACATGTATACCTTGCACTCGCCTAGTGGGTACATCAAACCTGGAGTTGAGTTAGAGCATTGTTATAATCATGAAACTGTTGGTTCATGTAATGGAATCATATGTCTGTTAGATCGCGGAATTAGTCTGTGGAACTTTTCAATTAGGCGTAAACTAACCCTGCCCCGCCATCCTTCTTTGAAAGACGTTAACAATCGTAAAAATGCAGCATTCGGTTTTGGTTTTGACCCAGTCACCGATGATTACAAGATTGTGGCCATATCTTACTTCAAATATATAGATGGTGTTGCAAACAACTTTATTTACTCCTTGAAAACAAACTCTTGGTATTCGATTTCTTCACCAACTACTACTCCGTTTATTAAAGAAGCATTGCCCAAGGCATGTTTTTTCAATGGAACACTACATTGGTTTAGTCAACGAACCACCAACAGAAACACGTTTTATAATGACATTCAATTTGTGTACTCATGCTTTTGGTACCATTTCATTGCCAATTTCCTTTTGGCAAACGACACCAATAACAAGTTCATCCTTTATTTGGCTTATGAGACAAATAACGACCATTAATGGTTCTTTAGCTGTGATTTCCTTGCAAGGCGGTTATAGTTGGATTTGGGTGATGAGTGAGTATGATAATGCTAAATCTTGGTCTGTGTATCTTAAAGTGGAAGCCTATGATGGAGTTACGTCAGCCAGCGTCTTGCAACCTATCATCAATGGTAAAATATTGATATACGATTACTACGAGCTTCAAGTTTATAACCCCCAGACAGGCTTGGTCACGAAACTTTTGAAATTCAGACATAACTGTCATCGGGTTATGGAAAACTACGTCGAAAGCCTTGAATTGTTAGACAAAGGGACTACTTCCGGGGAAACCATCTTCTCTTGGATGAAAAGCAATGGAGAAAGAATTAGTGTATCAGAATTGCTAGAAAACGAGTACTCTTTTTAGTAGTAGTATTTTTCTAGTCATGAAGCCTTGTTTAAATCTGACTTTACCTACAATAATGATCATACTTGAAGGTTGCTCTTTTTTCCCCTTCTAGATAGATATTTGGGTAACAAACAATATTATCTATCAAGTTTTTCTCCCCTATGTTTATTGTTTAGTGATAATGCTACAAAACCAACAAATGCAATATATACCTGTGTGTGTGCATTTTGATTCCATTTAGTACAAAAATATGTGCAACATATGATTGTATTGTATAATGACTATAATGCATATGTTTTTGTGTATGACAATAATCTTTTGTGTAGAGATTATCACCCTTAACAAATGGACCTAATGACCATGTCTAATACTTCGAACAATTTACATATGGATTATGAAAGGGTTCCGTTCTCATTATTGGTTTTGATATTTGTGATATGTTTTCACCACATTTTCTAGCTTTTTTTAGACAAAAACTATCTATCACCTCTCAATGTCTTTTTACCCCGTTACCATCCAGTAAACAGCTAAAGTTGCTAAACGAATAATTTTTTCATGTTCAATTTATATTAGGATGACGAATCTTTTGACTCATATGTACTCGATCTAACTAGGTTATCGCTGTAATTGTTTTCAAAATTCAAACCACCTCGAAAATGTTACTTAGTGAAATCCGAACCTCAAACATCTTATGAGGATATCGGTCTCTTGACCACCTTACTTATGCTGTCAGGGTCCTGCAACCTATCATCAATGGTAAAATATCGGTATGCAATTGCTACAGGCTTCAAGTTTATAACCCCGTCACAGAGTCGTTCACAGAACTTTTGAAATTCAGACATAACTGTCATCGGATAATGGAAAACTACGTTGAAAGCCTTGAATTGTTAGACAAAGGGACCTCTTGCGGGCAAGCCGTCTGCTATTATTTGAAAGAGTTTAATCGCGAAAAAAATTCATATATCACAATTACTAGAAAATGATACTCTGATTCAAGCATTTAGTATTTTTCTAGTCATGAAACCTTATTTAAATCTAGTAGGCTGATTTGAATTACATGATCACACTTGAAGGTTACTTTTGTTAGATCTCTAGGTAACAAGCAACAGTCGTTACCTAGTTTTTCTCTATGTTTAGCGAAAATAGTACAAAAGCAAGTCCAGTATGTATATGTTTTAATATCCTAATGACATGTGTTTCAAATTCCTTACTCATCAGGTGTTTAATTTCATGGTTCCAAAAGCTGGGGTTCTTCTAGTTTTCATTTCGTGTGTTTTGACCGAGCACGATCCAACCCTTTTGACACCTAACATTCGCACATGGTAATTACCTAGAATATGGGCTATCTATTTGTTCTAAACCAGCCATAACATACAAGAATCATACTACTACTACGACGAACAAAACAGATTATTTGCATACACGTTTAGGACACTAGAACTATACATGACTTTGAAAATCTGTTTAATTCTGAGGAACAAAACTTACTGTTCCTCCTCGAAATTGTGATCATGAGTTTACCAGGCATTAGTACTGGTTATGCTCATACACTCGCTGATACCTCGGTCCCTGTCGACTTCTCTTTCTTCTTTGGTGCTTCTTTTTGCGTAACAGCTTTGTTTGGAACCAATACCAACGTCATGTTCCTGTCTCTGAAGTTCTTGCTTTCTTCAACGGCTAGCTGCAAATAACCATTCAGCCATCAGGTAGGTAATCAAAAGGGTGGCTAGAAAATGACAGATGGACTGCTCCAGCGAGACAACTGGTGACCAACCCTTCGAAACTCTTTTATCCTAATTTTTAGCTTCATAATTACTGTATTTAATAAGATATGAAAAGTATAATATTGAAACTATATAATATAATGTAGATTTCATATAAAAAGTGATTTAGAAGGTTTTAACAATTAAAAATAGAGTTAATTACAAAAATCGTCCTTGTCATCCCTAAGTTTCATAAATTACAGTTTTAGTCCAAATAAGTTTGTCCCGTCAACAGATTTGGTCCAAGTTCCAAACGGACGTTGATGGACATTTTAGTCTTTTTCACCACAAGGACTACAAGTGTAATTAACTTTTCTAAGAATAACAATTAATAATAAATATAGCTGGTGCTAGGGTTTTAATTTTTTTCCCCATATACATATACACATTTATCAACAGATCTAAACCCAAACTAATGCTTATAAATCAAATCCACCAACATCAAACAATTTCACAACATGACAAAAATCAGAAAAAGAAAAGAGAAAAAGACAAAGAGGAAAAAGAAGGTAGGTACGGTTTCTAGTTTTGGTGATGAAATTTTGAAAACTACAAAACAAAAGAAAGTTTATCAATATCTATCTCACATATTAGAAGTATGAATTTGGATCCGGGTCTTATATGGTTTTCAAATCTAGAATATTTTTGTTAAATCTAGAATTCATGGTGGGTTTTATAATATATGTTTTCAAACTCGATTTTTTTTTCTTTTTTTTGAAATACATTCAAACTTGATTTGTGGTGATGGTAGATGAGAAGATGAACATGAATGGTTGAACCTACTACCATGGATCGGCTATCTCCGGCTACCACCATCATAGATCCGTCATGTTTCTTTTTTCTTTTTTTTTCTTTTCATGAATTCCTATCACTTCAAACTTGATATTGTTAATTCTGCTGTGAATGATGATGGGGATATGCTGCATTCGGTTTTTGATATATTTAATTTTTATATAGATATAGTATAATTGGGAAATAAACCAGCTTGTTAGTTGGACTTTTCATATACAGCTACATCTCAAAGTGTGATTGACTGATTGGTTTTAAGATCTGGAAATATTTTGAAGGAGATAGAAGATTTTATTTAGACATATATGATAGATATATTTATTAGTCAAAGTTAATTACACTTTTAGTCCTTGTGGTTAAAAAGACTAAAATACCCATCATGTGCAGGGCACGTGATGGGTAATCAAACGTCCGTTTGGAACTTGGACCAAAACTGTTGACGGGACAAACTTATTTGGACTAAAACTGTAATTTATGAAACTTAGGGATGAAAGCTGCAAGTGGGAGTCGACGATAGGGACTATTTCTGTAATTAACTCTTAAAAATATATACTTTTAGGCGACTTTCTCACTTGAAAACTCTATTATCCTGTTTTTATAACTTCATAGTTACCCCTTAGACCCTTGAAGATAAAATACAGCCAAAATCAAAATTGACCATTTTCAGGTAAATGGTCAAACTGCTGCTTTTAGTGATTACTATTTCAAACTATTGAACTAGAAATTTAGCTCGTAAACAAGAAAAATATACAAAAGAATATTCGGGTCGACAAAGTTTAGTGAAGGAAATAATATAGTTGAGTGAAGAATATAGCAATAGAATTTAAGAGTTGTTTCTGTTTGTATGTGTGATGGTAATTTAAGGATGATTTCACCAAAACAATGGTTTTAGATGTTAATTACTTGAAGCTATCAGGGAAAAAGGAGATGTCCAAGCAAAAATATTCATACGAAACAGAACGTTGTTGATGATTACGAAAATGGGCAAGTCAGGTGGTTTTTAGATACGAGTGAAAAGCAGGCGACGCTGAGTTTTCTTGCTGAGTTTTCTTTAACAACCAAAAACTCTTAGATTAAGCTTTATCAGAATTGACATATTAAATGTAATGCATGAGGCATAACGTGCAGTTCAGGTGGTGCATGCTCATATCTGATTAAGATGCAAACATAATCACATTTGCATCAACTTATAATACCAAATTGAAACTCCATTAAGCCTCAAATCGCTCAATAGAGTACCCACAACCCAAACAAAGAATGAACACTGAATATTTCTTATAAAAGATATAACATATCACATACCTCTCCTACGTCGTCACGGAAACGTCGAATGAGCTCAATAGCATTATTTTTGAACTCATTTTCACGTCCCTTTAAACTTACTATAAGTTTAACCTGTGAGATCAACAAACGGTTCATGATAAATCATCACATAGCAGTATTATACCTACTTTTGTAAAATTTATGAGTACCTTGTCACCATCTTTTAGAAACTTCTGAGCTGCTTTTAAACGAACGGTATAATCATGTACATCAATGTTGTAACTGCCATAAAGTGTAAATGGATTGTAAATATTGGATGAGTAATAAGAGTCCCAAGTCCCAACTGCACTAGAACACATATAAGTAGCAATACAGAATGCAGAAACTAATCTTGCTGCAAACGCATTGCAAGAAACAAATCATAATATGTATGAGTGGCAAGATGGATGGTTCAGGCAGGTTGGACGGGTCAAAAGAGTCAGGCAGAAATCAGATATGAGTGAGGATTAATAACCTGGGTTGGCTCACTAGCACATTATTATCCATTATAAGACTTCTGATGGCTTTGAGCCTGTTTGACCCATTACCCTTCTACATAAATTCCTTAAGTTAACACACTTGAGAAGACAAAATAAACCAACCCAAATCAGCCTGTTTATAAATAGATTGTTCGAAATACAAGAAACATTTTTCCTAAACATATATTCAGTTTCAAAACAATCATATATATCAGGTGCCCATTGATTCACCTAACATGTCCTGGCTTAAGTGCCGAATATCGAATGGACATGCTATTAATCCATCAGAAGTGTTACTAACGCGTACGGTTCTTTTTTTTTAACATGACAGAAAATTTGGATATTTCTGCTTCGTAAATTTGAGAATTTGAACAAGGCAACACAGATAATATGTCCGCACAACTTTCCATACATATTTCAATTTGAACAAAATGTAGAATAAATTTGAACAAATAGGACAGCTAAAATAGCATTTGACTAATAGAAAGTTGATCATCTCAACCTTTGTTAATGGCTTAAGTTAGTTAACTTGGATAAAATATTAACATTTGACCAAAAGATGTAATTGTTACTGTATAACTGAAAAATATTTATTATACATTGACATTTTTTCTGAGGAAATACTTTTGAATATAGTGTAGATAAGAAACCGCTATATCTAATTTCTCATTTCAGCAAAGATAAAGTCAAACAATTGAAATTCACAACAAATTGAATTACATAAGATTGGATTGGTATCTTAACACATACTTTAATCAATTTAATTAATACCTACAGTAAGGCAACCAGTTGCTCTGTTTGTCACTTTATTTTACCAGGGTGCATACTACATTTTAGCTACATGGGCAATACTACAATTCTACTATAGAATCAGTTTCTTACCCCATTTTTAGCTCCTTTTGATCCACGCGATGAGCTAGCATCAAATTTCATACTTATGTCAGTATCTTTTCTCTTACAACAAAGGTTAAGCAATTGAGAAATTACAATAAAAAAACTTAGAAAGCTAAAATGGAACTAAGAGGCTCTCACCGGAACTTTTCTTCTGCTGATCTCTTTTCTTCTTTTGTTGCTCATACTTATACTTGCTGTGAAATTTATGAAACTTATGATCAATACCAAAATAACAGTTTGTATGTAATGGCCTCAAATTGATGAGCTATATTCCATGACTTGGTGGTAGAGTTAAAAAAATGACCATATTGAACTATTGTCTCATTTAAGAAGATCAAATAAATGCATATACGAAATAAGAATTTATCATAAACATGCCGACTTCCCGCTACACAAAAGGAGATGCGACTTACTTGTAATCCATCAGCTTCACAACGGGGGGATCTGCCTCTGGAGACAATATAACCTACAAAACAAGGTACTTCTATAAAGGAAGAAGAGAATGAATAACATAGGTTACCAGCCCAAAATAGAAAGCTTTTCCTTTTACACAAATTGATAAGCAACTTATTATGAACTCCAGATGGATGACCAACTCAAAGACATTACATGTTACATATTTAAATAATATATGTTACTGTTTTGACATACAAATCCATATAAAACAACTTATAAGACAAACATAATACCAAATCAATACTCGGTTTACTCAATATCATCATCATTATGCAACAAAAACTAGACTGATGGAAGAAATAGAAAATTGATTTTAACAGAGAAGACAATGAAGAAGTGGAGGAAACCACCACCAAGGTGGTCTAGTGGTCAGGAGATATAATGTTCCCACAAGAGGTCTCGGGTTAAAATTTTATCAGATAACATATTGGGTGGCCAGGTAAGGTTCAGAAACAGCCATGGGGATAAGCGGAATAGGCTGCTTGTATTTTAGTCAAAAGACTCTTCCATCCCCGGGTAACCAAAATAAGGAAAACCTCATTGGCTCATTTGTTTACCCGTTTACAATAGTGGAGGAATTGAACCTATGACATCTACATCCTATATGGAAAAGTTAATGGGAAGACTAACTGAGTTTACATATACATATATAATAATATATATTTTAACTTTTCCTCATATATATCCCTAGCCGCCCTGCGTGTGGTATAAGCAATAAGGTTGAGTCAGTTGACACATGATTATTCTATTCCAAGGGTAAGGCTGTTGATAGTCAAGAACTCGAGAAGACTATTTTGGATGTTGGAACTGGTTGGAGGATAATTAGACGTCATTCATAATAATTATGTCACGTGAACTTGTCAACAATTATAATGAAAAATGAGTTTCCACAGCGAACTTTACCTTATTTCTAGAACACGAAGCATTAAAAACTTATATTAACTTATTTTTAGGTTCATAATTTCTCACAAAACAGCATGATGTTAATTAGAATTCATCTACAGATAAATATTAACAAGTCTGCAATTTATACAATCTTAAAACTGGAGACTCAAGAGTATGATTTTGGGAAATAGATTAGAGTGAGTGAAATCTTTTTGAATGAATATGTATAGTCTGTTAATGAGCATGAAATGGCTAAGAATGAGGTTTTCCCTCTGGAGGTTACCCGAGTAGAGCAAGACTGACCATTTCCGAACCCTTCCCCTGTCCACCTCCAAGATATTTACCTAGGGAGGTTCGTACTTGAGACCTCTAGTGAGGACATTAGAAGGATTATGATACGAACTCATCCCATAATAGACTCCCATCTAGCCATAAATTAGGGGTAGAACTCACTCCATAAAGCGGAAAGTGGAAAGACACATCAGGGTCAATATCGTAAAAAAGTGAGAAAACATAAGCTAGGATTTGATTTCTTCATTTAGCCCAATACTTGTGCTAAGGAGCACTTTCAGGACCATAGCTACCTTGCTTTGTAAACTCTGAAGAGAAATTTCAGGAAGCATCCACATCAGATATGACAAAGGTATCTTCTTATTCTTTCATGTTTTCCGATCTCCCCACGTCAATATCATGATAATCTCATGTTATATGTCATTAAACTAAACGCCATTTGGAATAAACTTAAAACACATTATTGAACTGAATGCGAATATGAAAGAATACTGGTAACTGAGTTCACAAAGCAAAAAGATGAGCTCAAATATAAAATAACATCATAGTAAAACTGAAATTATACTTCGAGAGAATATAATATATAATTTCCACGCAATCAAATCATACGCATTAACATACTATATATACACATACCAGGTCGAGTTCGGCATCTTCTGCCATCTGAACAGCAGCAGTTTTAGACACTATACCAACCTAGTATAAACAATCCAATCAGTCCCAACATATAAACAAAACAAACATACATATCATTAAACAATAATGCAGAAACACTCACCATGTTTTGTTCCTCATCAATAAGCCTCACAGTACTTGACCTATTTTCAACCAACAAACAAAACTTTCAACAATTATAACAAACAACAAAAACTGCAAATATTATAGGCCTCAAAAGGAGTAATACACTAATACTAACATGGGGTTTGACTAAAATTATTTTTTTAAAATTATTTTGGTGGGGAAAAAATAAAATCTTGGAAAAACAAGATACCTGATACTGGAAATATCGAGAGCTGGATCATCATCTTGTTTGGACCGTCTATTATCACCTTGACGGTTATAACTTCCACCACCGCCGCCGTACCGGCAAGTGATACGGCAGCTCCGGGAGGTGGTTGAGGAAGTTGGAAAGTTGAGTTGGAAATGAAAGATTTTTGATTGGAAAGAAGAAGAAGAAGATGAAATGGGTTGTTTAAAAGGAGGGATGGTACAGCTGTTGGTTGTAACCCCAGCCATTTTTATTACAGTTTTATATAGATATAGATATAATTTAGTGTTTTTTAGCTTTGAAGGACACCAATGGCGAAATATATTATCTTGTTTCTTATCCCTGTTTTTAGACTATGGTTTTGTTTATATTTATGACCTTGCAGTTTTGTTGAAGTTGTAAGTGACTACCTTGATGTTTTTTTGTTTGGTTATATGGAGATATGAACTTCAGGTGATGCGTTATATATTTCGGTTGTGTTTGATGATAGGTTTTATGTTGATTTATATAATCGATGTGTTAGACATGATTGAAGAGTTAGACAGTAGTTGCATCTTAAGAGTATTCACAGTGCCCAGACTCATCCTCCAAGGACTAGTTCCTGTCAATACCACATCAGCTCCACATCAGCTCAAGGACTAACCAAGGACTAATTCCCCAAAACACCCACAATGCCAGGACTAGTCTAGGACCCACCATTTATTTAATTTTAAACATTTAAAAATACAATATATATATATATATATATATATATATAATTCTAATTATATTAACAATAACAATAACAAAAACCATTCAATTAATTAAAAAAAAACATACTTCATTAATAAAAATTAAAAAAAATATAAAAAAACTTAGAAAAAAAATTACAACACACATTAAACTAGAAAATTTAAAAACAACACATATTAAAGTCCGGTACAGAATAATTATTAAAACAACATATTAAACCCATTAAAAAACCAACTAAACACCGTCGGGACCTCGGATGATGCCTGATGTGTAAAATCGAGTTTAATAATTTAAAACAAGAAATACCCCAAAACTGACTACTACACACTCTCGGGCAGTGGACCCGTTCGTATATAGTATAGCTAAAAGGTAAGTCCAGGATCGAACACAGGGACTAAAACTAAGTAATTGTTGACATTAAGTAATTCAGTAAAAATGGGGTTTTGTGACCGAATTGTCACGATGCAAAAGTTAGTAAATAATTAGTAATACCACAGGATTAATCGAAAAGAGAATTGGTTTAAACAATAATTTAAAAGGCATCCATCTTGACTTCGCTCAACAATACGCTCAGATTGCACATAAATGAAGTTCAAATCCAAATTAGTTGATTAAATAACCGAGACTCAAACAAAGCACCAACCCCGTACCCGTCAAGTTAATGACATCATTTGACTCTCTTGCTTTCGTTACAAAGACCGGTACCCCAAGACATCTTTTATAACTTCCCTAATCAAACAATTGGTTTGGTTATTGAAATAACAATTATACCTATCGATTGTACCCAACCGTTAACACATTTCTCCCTATTATCATGAACGATTATCTACCGTACCCGTCATAGACCCAATCGTTTGTACCCAAACAATCAAAATGAAATATATGTAATCAATAACTACCATTAAAGACACACATAAATCACCAATCAATTCAAGATAAATAATAAGGAAGAAATACGCTAAGATCTCGATATAACGTTAAATGAGATCAACATTGAATTAATAAAATTGTGCAATCTTTACATAATGTCTCACTCCATCAAGATGGATTATGAAGTGATTAGCCACTCATATTAAAAGAAGAATAACAATTGAAATAAGAAGAATTCATTGTTACCTAATTGATAATAATCGAAAGCTACGAACGAAAACGATCAAATCGTGTTTGAAAACCTAGAAATTGATGAAGATCTGAAATTATCTCCAAAATAGGGTTTCACACGGCTGCTAAAAAAAGAAGAAGTGTTTTTGCATAATTTTCAAGCTATTTATATCGATCCCCAAAGGCTGCCAGATCCGCGCCCAGTTGCGGCGCAACTGGGGTTTGACTTTAAGCTTTGACTTTGACTTCGTTGACCAAACTGGCTTGGACTTGGACCCATTGCGGCGCAGCTGGAAGACGTTGCGGCGCAATGAAGAGTTGCGGCGCAATTAGCGTTGACTTTCGACTTATGTTGACTCGTGGCTGGCCAGGAAGGAAGGGTGCTGCGGCGCAACAAGGAAGAGTTGCGGCGCAATCTATCTTTCTGGAATTGGGTTGCGGCGCAACTGGCCCTTTTCTGCATTGACTTTAGTTGACTTCCTGCAATCTTCATCCAAATGCTTCCGAAATCTTCCGTTAGCACTTGATTCTCCTCAACAATGTCGTTTTCTCCAGATTTGCACTTAAATACCTGTCAGTAACCTGAAACACTAACAAATACCATAAACGCACCAAATGTATACAAAAACGACTCATAAACCATGCAGAATCAACTAAATACGTTGTGGGAAATGGGTATAAAATACGACATATCAAATCCCCCTACACTTAAGCTTTGCTTGTCCTCAAGCAATTCCAAACTTCAAAACTCAATTTACCTTGGCACAAATGGAATAACATTACCGTAATCAAAAAGAAGCTAAACCATCATTGAAAATGAAACGAGATGGTTAGGCAGTTTTAATCTTAAATGAAAACTGGAATGTTTGACAATACTTGACTGATATACAAGCCTTAATAACACGACTAAGCACAAAAGAAACGAATAAGTGATATCTCGTCTATCCTAGTCCAACTAACTTACTCTTGGGGTTGAATATTTGAATTATCACTCAATGCCTAGTCGTGATGCATAATCTTTTAACCATAGGCTTGTACTAGGTTCGTTCCTTCACCATCATTATGCAAGCACCACAACGTCTATCAAAAGAGGACTTAAAGGATTTGAATGAACTTTAAGGCTAAACAAGGTATTTAAAAGGGTATGGAAGTTTGGGTAAACAAAAATGGTGTTAAAAACAAATAACACAACATTTAACAAAGTTTTACATAATAGTCTAATCCATAAACAATCCCATGTCATTAGTTGCCAACGGTCCAAAACCCGAGAAGTTGTCCAGACAATACCCCCGATAGACGATTAAAACCGAAACCATTGTGGTGTATGACCTTACACAACTCAATCAACCAATTCTGACCATGTTGGCTTAAAACGAACTTGCCAGCCTAAAGAGTATAACATTATAATCCTTTTTGTTGGTTATAAAAATGTACCAACTCAACTCGATAATTTGAATTAACAATGAAGCTTTTGTTGGTGTAATTGATGAACCAACTTTCAAAAATGATTTGACACAAAGTGAGAAATACCAACTGACAGCCCAAGCTCTTTTCTTTTTTTTTTTCTATATTTTTTTTTTCTTTTTCTGTTTTTCAATTCTTTTATTCTCTTTTTTTTTGTGAGCTACTTTTACTCTGACTAATTGGTATTCTCTTACATAACATTTGAAACAATGACAAATCATATACTCATATGCTGAAATGAACGATTCAGACTTTATCCAAATGATGTGACCAATTTATACCCATTGCCCACATCGTTATTGGCTTTTTTATTATATGTTTTTAGTCGATTTTGCTGGCATTTGGCGCGTTTATGGGTTTTGTTAGTGGTTTCAGGTTCTAAACAGGTGACGTGTCCGTTTGGTGCAATTTCGAGTAATTTGGAGGTCATGAAGTTGATTGGAGAGTTCGAGAGTTGTTAAGGCGAAAAGAGATAGAAAATTTATGCAAGTTCTTATTTTTGAAGAAGTGTTATTCGGACCAGTATAGTTATACTGCGACGCAGTGGTGGTGAACAAGCCCACTGCGCCGCAGTCATCTAATGGAAATGAGCATCGAGACCAGTATATTTATACTGCGACGCAGTGGTGGTGAACTGGCCCACTGCGCCGCAGTCAGCTAGTGGAAAAAGGAGAATTCAACCAGTAATATTACACTGCGCCGCAGTGGGATGTGCGTGTGCCCACTGCGCCGCAGTCAGCCTTGACAAACGAGCACCAAAGGCAGTGTATAAGCACTGCGCCGCAGTGGGGGCATCACTCGCCCACTGCGCCGCAGTGAGAGTACGGGGCTGAAAGGTTTTGGGCAGCTTTTGCTTCAGATGAAGGGGGATATAAATAGTTTACAAACCTAATTCCCAAAATTATCAAGTCTTCTTTCTAAGAGCTGCACTACAAGGAACACCTTCAAGGATCAAATCAAGATTTGATCGTCTTCCGATTCATTGAAGATTCACGTGCACCCACTTAGATCGTATCTATTTTATTGTCTTGCAATTTCTATTTCTCAAACGATTGGTACATCATGTTCTTCCTTTATTTTGATTGTTATTTCAATTTAATCATGAGTGGCTAATCTTTCAATCATCTACCTTGATGAAACTAGACGAATGATGTGATTGCTATATGTTTTAATTCAAAGAGTTGATTTCAATTATCATTGTGTCGAGATCTTGATGATTTAATTCCTTTATGTTATTATTATGATATTGGTGGCATGTGTGTTTTTCGTTAGTGGTACTAGTTGAATACATATGTGATTTTCAAACGGTTGCTTGTCTATGAGCAATTATCACTAGTTCATGGTATGATAGTGAATGTCATTTTAATAAAAGGAATCATTTTGTCAACGTGTTTTGTAACGGTTGGTGGTACCACGTTATTTTCACATAGGCACAATTGGTAATTTGATAGTCAATCAAACAAATTGTTGGTAAGGTTGTCTAGGCATTGGTGGTACCGGCTTGGGTAATTAAACTAGCAATTTAGGTGTTTGGGTGATTTGTGAGCGGTTGGTGGTACCACGTTATTTTCACATAGGCACAATTGGTAATTTGATAGTCAATCAAACTAATTGTTGGTAAGGTTGTCTAGGCATTGGTGGTACCACGTTATTTTCACATAGGCACAATTGGTAATTTGATAGTCAATCAAACAAATTGTTGGTAAGGTTGTCTAGGCATTGGTGGTACCGGCTTGGGTAATTAAACTAGCAATTTAGGTGTTTGGGTGATTTGTGAGCGGTTGGTGGTACCACGCGAGCATTTTATCCTTTCACGATTATCTTGTCAACTCTAAATGAAGTTGGTCTTAATTGATGCAATCATGTTTGAAGTCTAGCGAAATCAAGGTGGATGATCTTTACTATAATTGTTTGAAGCTTTACCTTTACTTTTACGCGTTTTTGTCTTTAAAGTTATTTTACTTTAATTGTCAAAGAGAGATTTGAAGCAACACCCTATTTTCCAAACTACTTTATTAGACAATTGATTCAGACCAATCCCCGTGAACGAACCTGGACTTACTTTTTAACTATATTGCATACGATCGGGTCCACTGCCCGATAGTGTGTAGTAGTGAGTTTCGAGGTATTTCTAGTTTTAATTTTTAAACTCGATTTAGCACATCACCAAACAAACATGACGAAATCAATCTATTCTCAGTAACCGAGAATATCCCAACCCGACATAAAGGATAACCCCAAACCATCCACTAGCATAGGCAACCAATGACCCACCAGGACTTCGACTATCGGTATGGCTAGGTAAGGTGTATATATAAAGGTGGAGTTAATAACAAAGAACAGGCTAGTGACAACAAGTTTTCTATTGTTTCTTGCACTAAAAGTGAGTGCAACACAAGGGTTTAAAACAGGGATTCACTAACCAGTGTAGTTAGCTACTAAGCACATTAACAAAACATGCACATAACAGATTTTTACGAAACAAGGGGTGAACAAACAAAGAACAAAGGTTTTATCCTAATTTTGCCTCTTCTGATAAATAACACGGAACGATCAACCAGGACAAGTTCTAGAATCAACGCAATCACCGGCACACTCATAGCAAATGAAATAATCCGGAAATGGAAAATCAACCTCAAACTTGCACATCATAGTTCAGAGCTCTAAAAGAGACCCTTACTCCTGGATAAATCCAAAAGCCTACGAGAGGGACAAATTAACAAGGCTAATAATTCCAAAACCGTAACACCTATCATACTAGCAATGAATCAATAATCTCACAATTTGGGGTGTTTTGGTGCTTTGAGCGTGCTAGTCATATTATTAATCCAGAAGGGATTGCCTAATTAATCAGTCAAAACACATTCCACATATTAAAATTTTGTACCCAAGGTGTAGTCAAATTGCTTATTAAGTTCTATAATTAAGTGACAAAAGCAATTAACTACAAGGACAAGCATGCAAAAGTTTAAAAATACCTAAAATACCCGACTTTTCCTATTTACCACCCCCCCCCACACACACACTTGAGTTGGACAATGCCCTCAATGTCCAAAGAACTAAGGCAAACTAAGGGAAATAGGGGAAAGTAAACAAAATCAAGAACAAGAAAAACTTGCCGGGTATGATGTATGTTCCATGCCTGATATGAAGCCAACAAAATATGTCGCTGAACTTACTGCCAGCATATGCACATGACATTCAACTTGCTATCAACACGAACACACCATTAACGAGCAACATAATCAAATAACCATGCATAAATCCTATCCCTAATTAACGGAAATGGAAAGTAAAAAATCAAGAACAAGAAAAACTTGCCGGGTATGATGTATGTTCCATGCCTGATATGAAGCCAACAAAATATGTCGCTGAACTTACTGCCAGCATATGCACATGACATTCAACTTGCTATCAACACGAACACACCATTAACGAGCAACATAATCAAATAACCATGCATAAATCCTATCCCTAATTAACGGAAATGGAAAATCAACCTCAAACTTGCACATCATAGTTCAGAGCTCTAAAAGAGACCCTTACTCCTGGATAAATCCAAAAGCCTACGAGAGGGACAAATTAACAAGGCTAATAATTCCAAAACCGTAACACCTATCATACTAGCAATGAATCAATAATCTCACAATTTGGGGTGTTTTGGTGCTTTGAGCGTGCTAGTCATATTATTAATCCAGAAGGGATTGCCTAATTAATCAGTCAAAACACATTCCACATATTAAAATTTTGTACCCAAGGTGTAGTCAAATTGCTTATTAAGTTCTATAATTAAGTGACAAAAGCAATTAACTACAAGGACAAGCATGCAAAAGTTTAAAAATACCTAAAATACCCGACTTTTTCCTATTTACCACCCCCCCCCACACACACACACTTGAGTTGGACAATGCCCTCAATGTCCAAAGAACTAAGGCAAACTAAGGGAAATAGGGGAAAGTAAACAAAATCAAGAACAAGAAAAACTTGCCGGGTATGATGTATGTTCCATGCCTGATATGAAGCCAACAAAATATGTCGCTGAACTTACTGCCAGCATATGCACATGACATTCAACTTGCTATCAACACGAACACACCATTAACGAGCAACATAATCAAATAACCATGCATAAATCCTATCCCTAATTAACGGAAATGGAAAGTAAAATACGATGTTCAAGCACCCTTAAGGGTGATTACAAACCAAACAAATAAAAATAATTAAAAGTACGGAAATTAAATTGTTCAAACAATTACAATTACAAGCCATCATAACCGACCGACGGCAGCAGCATCATCACATCAACAATCACTGAGGAGGAGGATAGGGGTAAGGGCTTGAACCA
This sequence comes from Erigeron breviscapus, assembly GCA_034093135.1. Taxonomy (NCBI): domain Eukaryota; kingdom Viridiplantae; phylum Streptophyta; class Magnoliopsida; order Asterales; family Asteraceae; genus Erigeron; species Erigeron breviscapus. The sequence goes on along the minus strand of CM067170.1, from coordinate 1,866,234 downwards.
AAAATCGATCCAGCCATCTGCTCAGCCAACGTAGGTTCTTGCGAACCTGATCCTCCAGCATCCGTACCAGCCTGTGTACCTGCAAAAGATCCAAAACTCACAGGGTTATCGGGCCCCGTCCCTCCAACATCATGGGAAGGAGGCACCTCAAACTGACGCTCTAGTGGATAGAAGAATCCACCGCCAACTCTGTGCTCTGGTATGAAAATGTCGGGCGGGTGGTAGTCAGGAATCGGCTGAGGTGTATGGTACTGCTCACCCCTATACTGGGCCTCCCACATAGGCTGATATCTGTCCTGATCATACATCACATGACCCAAACCTGAACCCAACCACCTGAAATCACTGTCGACCCTCGACTCAAACTGCCCATGAGAACGCTGAAAGTTCTGCTGGGACTCCCACATGTTATTCATCAAAGTTCCCAAAGAAGAAAAATCCCATGTACCTGAAGGCGCGGCAGCAGAAGACGAAGGTCCCTCAGAAGGTGTAGTGGTGGCACGACGCTTAGGGCGTCGTGCGGGCTCTAGCGGCTGCTCTGGTGCATCCGCCATTTCAGCATCATCATCCTCACCTGAATCCTCCTCATCATCATCAGAATCACCCTCACCAAAATCAATTAACTCCGGAATAGCATGTTTATGGGCTAAAGGTTTAATCAGCTTCCACCTTTTCAAATCATTCCACGTAAAGGGCTTCATAGATTTGCAGTTCAAAGTCCCTGCATTATCAACACCTTCAAAATACTTCACCATTCTGGAGATGAAGTGACCACAAACTAAACCTCTATCCCGAACTCCTTTAGTTCCCATGTGTTTCGCCAACACATAAGGAGCACATGCCTTCCTCTGCACATTACCCTCATCAAACAATCTCAGCAACCACAAATCTTCCATATAAAGTTTATCCGGGTGATTTGTCCTATGAACAAAAGAGTGGACCAACATCTTGTGGAACAATCGCAGAATAGGCGATTGGAGAGTATTTGCCCCACAAGCCGCTTTCCAAGTTTTGCCCCCCGAACCCCGGTTATAGTATTCCCTGAAGTCACCTGCATCCCTAGTAAAACTGGAAGTATTCCTAACAGAAATGCCTAACATATGCTCAAACGCAGGGTCATTCAAGGTCGCTTGGTTGTACATCCCCGTGCACAACCCAAAGTCAGCAATGGTGAGGGATCTGTTGACACCCCCACAACAGAAAAATATAACCGGCTCAGTAAAGATATCCTTCACTTTCTCAATATTCTCGACCGAAATAGTCGAGTAGACCTCTAAACACCATTCCTTGCAAACCATTTCCCGAATCCTAAAGATGTCAAACCAAAGACTAAATTCCTGAGCGACTGGATTACCATCCGCATCATTAGAAGAACCCATCAACTGCATATACCTACTAATGCCCGCACGGGCATTCAACGAATCCAACATTCCCGGTTCCATATACCGCGGTTCAATTATGTCCTTCTGATAGATGGTAGCTAACCTGTTTGTGTATTCAGTCTTTTTCTCTGGAGTAGCTCGCGGAAATCTTAACCATGGGTGAGTGGGGACTCCCATAAGAATCGCTTCTGGCGTAGACCACTATCGCTTGGGGCAGCAGCCGACGAAGCTCTACCTTTACCTCGTCCTGCCCGGCTAGATGAAGCGGGTTCCTACATATAAAAGAAACAATTAAACATTGAAAACCCGACATAAAAGCATGTATATAAGAGCATAATCCTCACAGGTCTGGAAAAGTGGCAGTTGCGGCGCAACAACGATGAGTTGCGGCGCAACTTATGTTTCTGTTTTGCAGTTGCGGCGCAATGGTGAGTTGCGGCGCAACGCCTGCTTTTCTGGGTTTGGGTCGAGCAGCAGCAGGGTTTACAAAACAAAATCCCACCAACAAAATATAACTTAAATCTTAGGGTTTAGCTTTCAATGAACACAAAAATCTAAATTAACCCTAATCCCTCTTCATTATCACAACATTCCAACAAATCTTCAATTAACCTTACAATTAAACCATCCATGCATTGTTCTATCCTCATTCACCATCAAATTCGAAATTTAAGAAGCAAATACGCATAAACCCATAAAGATTCGAATTATTCAAGAACACTATGAACTTAAAGCATTAAAATCATGAATGGAGGTTAAAGTAACACATACCTTTCCGGATCTAGTCATTATGAAGGTTGAAAGAAGATTAAATAGAAAGAAAATAGAGAAGGGAGTTGTTTGGGTCGGCTGAGGATTGTGAGAGGAGAAGGGTATTCTTAATTATTGATAGGTATGTGTGTGTGAGAAAAGAAAAAGCCCGATCCCCTTATTGATTTAAAAACTGTTGACCCGGTTTGACCCGGGTTGCGGCGCAACCCGCTTAGTTGCGGCGCAATTGAATTATTTTTGAACTGAATATTTTTTATTTTTTTTTCCGATTTTTCTGAAACGGACACGTGGCAAGACACGTTGCGGCGCAACTAGAAGACTGCGGCGCAACCAAATTACAGAAGGATAAGTTGCGGCGCAATACAACCCGTTGCGGCGCAACTGTGCAGATTCATTGCGGCGCAACTATGAGTTGCGGCGCAACTCACCCCCCCACACTTACCTTTTGTTTCTTCCAAGAAACGACTTACCGGAAGAAATGAGAGCGGTTCCTACTGCAATTCTTATTAAAATACATTACCAAAAACAATTAAACAAAAATGAAAACAAGAAACACGGGTTGCCTCCCGCGGAGCGCTTAATTTATTTCCGAGTCTTTAGCTTGACTCATGGTTCTTTCTTCATCTATTCCTTTCGAAAAATGGAAATTCGACAACGACGACTCCCACATTTTCCTCTTCTTCATGATAGAGCTTCAACCTGTTATAACACGATTTTAGCTCTGAATTCAATCTAACAATGGCGGTTTGATAGTGTGTGTTCTTGGTGTGTGTGTGTGTGTTTTGAGAGAGAATAATCGAGTAAATTGAAAGCTTGGGATTAATGTGTGTGTTTGTAATGTCCAGGTTCTTATGATTTCTAAGGTATGAGGGCTATTTATAGTCTAACAATACAACTATGCTAATTTTCACAATTAGCCCCTCAACCTTAGTAATCATTTATCTATGACTTAACAACAAGAATGTCCTCTAATCTTAATTACAATTTATCACTATTTTTGGATTTCTAACATTCTCCCCCTTAGTGATTTATTGTAATGAAAGAAGTACGTGTTATCTTGTCTTGAAGGAATGAAATTGATGAGCCCGGTGGAGAAGACAATTGGGATGTTGAAACAAGTCTTCAAAGCTTTCTCTTTTGTCTTTGAAGAACTTGATTCAGTCTTGATCTTGGACTTCTTGAAGTTAAATCATATGACGATTCTCAATGTTCTTTTTGAACAGAGAATGATGAAAGCATGTTTGGCTTGAATCTTCGATAATTGATGAATCAAGAATCAGAGTTGTCTTTTGAAATGCAGAAGAGATGAATCTTGGTTTTGATTCTTCAATCTTCGATTCTTGAGTGAAATTCAACTTTTTGATTCTTCGGTTGTAATTCTTGAATGAATCTCATCTTCTTGAACTGAAATTTCATGAATATGAACTCTCCCCCTTGATTTATGCATTGGAGTTTCTTGATAAAATGTTCTTGTATGAATTGAAGATCTTGAATAAAGTGTGTTTGATGAAGACTCGTTTGAAGCTTTACTTCTTTGACTTGAATCTTCTAACAAATCTTTCAACCTTTTTGAAGCTTTGATCTTTGTCACATCAACTCGAACACTTTGGAGAGTTAGCAATTGAATGAAGTTTAAGATGAAATTCTTATGAATTAATCATGCTCCCCCTCAATCCATGAGTATACATCTTTTGGAGCATCTTTGAGTTGTTGAATTGTCTTGAGTGAAAATCTTTTCATCTTCGGTTTCATTCTTATCTCAAAAGTCAATTTAGATTCCCCCTTTTTGAAATCAAAATCTTAATTAACTAAAGTCTAGTGAAGATCTGAAACTATTGACTTATCATGAACAATTTTCTCTCCCTATACACAAACTTTGATAAGCCTTTTCCCATTTGAAACACCCAAATAATTTCCAAATAAGCCTTTTCCCATTTGAAACACCCAAAAAAATTTCTCAACATAGACTCTCATTCCATTTCTATCACTAACTATGCCTTGAAAAGGATAGAAAGATGGTATCATTTGAAGACAATACCAAATTCATTTCCGAAGCAAAAGCTCAGTTGACAAGACTATGAATCAATCATAATATTTTCTCCCCCTCATAATGACAAAATTGGGAATCAATGTCATTATGCACTAATGCGATTGATTAAGTGTCACAAGGAATAAGAAGACATGGAGAAATGTCAACCATCAAACCATCAATCCAAACTAGTAGCCCAGCCCAAGAGATCCTATGGGTGACTAATATGTAAGATTGAAGTTGTTGGGACAAACAGTATCTCATGGTGTTGGTGGTTTATGTGTTTGTGTGAAGAGAAATGAAACCGGATAAGAATGATCCGTTTACATGTTCAAAAATCAAAAGGATTAATGAAATGACCGATTGAAATGTATAACATTTTTCGGATTTCCTATGTATCATTGAGATATGCACAAAACAAGTCTCTAACATAGTTTGGTCTGCGGCTTTGCAACCACGAGATTGCTTCAAAGAATATAAATCATGATTAACACTACCGAAGCATTTGATAACCACAATTTTATCCTTAAAGACTTTTAGGGAAAACCGAGGTCACTTAGATTTCTCGTTAGCTCAATAATCACATAAATGTAATTATGAGACCTACGTTCAACGTTGGAAAAGATGTTAGCATTGGTAGGATTTCCATTCGATCATCGTGGAATATCATTGCAGATATCACTACGAATGTTCTGGCTATATCACAAAGATAAGCAATTATATCACAAAGATATGACGCTAGTGTGTCCTAAAAGAATGAAAGATGATCAATTTAATGATCAATTAAAGTTGCTCTAGACACAAATGTGATCAAATGAAGTCGGGGACTGGAGCAGAATGTCGCCCTTTTTCAATATCAACATCTTCCAAAAGAAGAGTCAATAGAATTGTGAAAATCTCCGTGAGAATAAAACAAGTATTTGTTAAGAAACACTTGAGTGGTTAGGTAAAGATGTGCATTGCTTCACTGGGTCCATGAAGACTTCTTCAATATCAAGATATCAACAAATGAAATCTGATAGGTGCGTGTTTTACCCGGCTTTTTGAGAATTTTGGGAAGGGTATCATTTCTTTTATCCCTTTTCTCACCACAAATCACCTTAACCTCTCACTTTTCGACTTTACTCCCTCCATTCTAGTTGCACGAAATCAACATCACTCAAAGTACCCTCACTATCTAATGAAAGAAGTGAATACTCCGGGGTTAGAACTCATCGGCGATAATGAAATTCATGGAGTAAATTTTGAGAAATACCTATCGCTCATTGTGCAAACTAATCACCGAACTCCATTTGATTAAAATCATTGGAAAAACATCAAATGTGTGAATGAAAAGGTTTGAAACACATTTGAAGTTTGATCATTTTTGAAATCACAAACTCCCCCTTAATCTATGCAAGGATATATCAAAAATGGTTTTCATAGAAAGGTGGAGCAAAAATTGTTTTTGTGAGATCAAGAAGAAACACAAATTTTTGCTTCAACAACAATGTTGGTAGTAAGATAGCTAGGGAGTACACAAAGGCGTTCAATCCGTCGCATCTTACAACAACATGTTGGAAGTAAAGTGAAAATCCAATCAATTAGTACAATATGAGAGAACAAGGGAGTACACAAAGGCGTTCAATCCGTCGCATCTTACAACAACATGTTGGAAGTAAAGTGAAAATCCAATCAATTAGTACAATATGAGAGAACAAGGGAGTACACAAAGGCGTTCAATCCGTCGCATCTTACAACAACATGTTGGAAGTAAAGTGAAAATCCAATCAATTAGTACAATATGAGAGAACAAGGGAGTACACAAAGGCGTTCGATCCTTCGTTTCCCATATCACTAATTGAGAGTTTGAAAAGTTTGTTTGGGAAAAATTTGATTGCTATTACACATACATATTCATATAAGAATACTTGGAAGTACACAAAGGCGTTCGATTCCTTGTTTTCTTATATCAATTTATATGTATAATAACAATGTGTTTAACAATAAATATATCATTTAAGAACGGGTTACATACATAGTATATGCAAGCCTTTAAAAAAATCTTTTTGTTTATTTTTGAAATTTTTCAATTTTGTATTTTGTTTTCTGAAATGTTTCAAGAATTCCTTCAAATGAAAAAAATTAAGGTTTAAGATTTAACATACCAAGCTTGGAGATCAGAAAATTAAACCTCTTTTCGTCCAACGGTTTTGTGAACAAATCTGCAAGTTGAAATTCAGTTCCCACAAAGTAGAGTTCGATGTCACCTTTCTCAATATGATCTTTGAGAAAATGATATCTAACATCAATATGCTTTGATCGAGAGTGGTTTACTGAGTTGACTGCAATGGCAATGGCACTCTGAGAATCACAATAGATAGGAATATGATCATACGTCAGACCATAATCAGTCAGTTGTGTCTTCATCCATAACACTTGAGCACAACAACTAGCCGCAGCCACATATTCTGCTTCAGCCGTTGATAGTGAAACACAGTTCTGTTTCTTGGAAGACCAACTCACAATTTTATCTCCTAAAAATTGTAAAGTACCGGAAGTGCTCTTGCGATCAAGTTACAACCTGCATGATCTGCATCTGAATAAGCAGTTAGATTGAATCCAGTATCCCTTGGATACCAGAGACCTAAATCGGGTGTACCCTTCAGATAACGAAAGATCCGTTTCACAGCTTGATAATGTAAATCAGTTGGAGCAGCTTGATATCTAGCACACATACATGTTGCAAACATTATATCTGGGCGAGATGCTGTAAGGTACAACAATGAACCAATCATACTTCTATATCTCTTTTGGTCAAATGGTTTCCCATTTGTATCAGTATTAATGGTTGTTCGAGCAGCCATTGGGGTAGAAATTGAAGAACATGAAGTCATATCAAACTTTTTCAACATGTCATTTATGTATTTACCTTGTGATATAAAAATACCAGTTGGTAATTGTTTGATTTGAAGACCCAAAAAGTAATTCATTTCCCCAATCATGCTTATTTCAAAATGATTGACCATTAGAGATGAAAAGTTTCGGCAAAATGTTTGACTGGTCGACCCAAATATAATGTCATCAACATATATTTGAACTAGTAGAACATGCTTACCTTGTTTGCGAATGAACAGGGTAGGGTCAATTATGCCTTTGGTAAATCCACCTTTAAGTAAGAAAGTAGTTAAGGAATCATACCATGCTCGGGGTGCTTGCTTAAGACCATAGAGAGCCTTGTCTAACCTGTAGACATGGTTTGGTCTTTGAGGATCAACAAAACCTTCAGGTTGATCAACGTAAACTTCTTCTTTGAGATCACCATTCAGAAAAGCAGTCTTCACATCCATTTGATAGTGTGTGTTCTTGGTGTGTGTGTGTGTGTTTTGAGAGAGAATAATCGAAAACTGAAAGCTTGGGATTAATTTGTGTGTTTGTAATGTCCAGGTTCTTATGATTTCTAAGGTATGAGGGCTATTTATAGTCTAACAATACAACTATGCTAATTTTCACAATTAGCCCCTCAACCTTAGTAATCATTTATCTATGACTTAACAACAAGAATGTCCTCTAATCTTAATTACAATTTATCACTATTTTTGGATTTCTAACATTCTCCCCCTTAGTGATTTATTGTAATGAAAGAAGTACGTGTTATCTTGTCTTGAAGGAATGAAATTGATGAGCCCGGTGGAGAAGACAATTGGGATGTTGAAACAAGTCTTCAAAGCTTTCTCTTTTGTCTTTGAAGAACTTGATTCAGTCTTGATCTTGGACTTCTTGAAGTTAAATCATATGACGATTCTCAATGTTCTTTTTGAACAGAGAATGATGAAAGCATGTTTGGCTTGAATCTTCGATAATTGATGAATCAAGAATCAGAGTTGTCTTTTGAAATGCAGAAGAGATGAATCTTGGTTTTGATTCTTCAATCTTCGATTCTTGAGTGAAATTCAACTTTTTGATTCTTCGGTTGTAATTCTTGAATGAATCTCATCTTCTTGAACTGAAATTTCATGAATATGAACTCTCCCCCTTGATTTATGCATTGGAGTTTCTTGATAAAATGTTCTTGTATGAATTGAAGATCTTGAATAAAGTGTGTTTGATGAAGACTCGTTTGAAGCTTTACTTCTTTGACTTGAATCTTCTAACAAATCTTTCAACCTTTTTGAAGCTTTGATCTTTGTCACATCAACTCGAACACTTTGGAGAGTTAGCAATTGAATGAAGTTTAAGATGAAATTCTTATGAATTAATCATGCTCCCCCTCAATCCATGAGTATACATCTTTTGGAGCATCTTTGAGTTGTTGAATTGTCTTGAGTGAAAATCTTTTCATCTTCGGTTTCATTCTTATCTCAAAAGTCAATTTAGATTCCCCTTTTTGAAATCAAAATCTTAATTAACTAAAGTCTAGTGAAGATCTGAAACTATTGACTTATCATGAACAATTTTCTCTCCCTATACACAAACTTTGATAAGCCTTTTCCCATTTGAAACACGGTGAAGTTTCGGAATGCGGCATAAGCTAAGAAGATTCGAATGGCCTCCATTCTTGCTACTGGAGCAAAAGTTTCGTCGAAATCAACACCAGGTTGTTGGCAATAACCCTTAGCAACAAGTCGAGCTTTATTCCTTACTACCACTCCATTCTCATCCTTTTTGTTCTTGAAAATCCACTTAGTTCCGATTGGATCAGCTTTTCTAGGATTTGGAACTAACCTCCATACCTTCAGTCTTTCAAATTGAGCGAGTTCATCTTGCATTGCCTTAACCCACTCTGGATCTTGAAGAGCTTCAGATACCGTTTTGGGTTCAATATTGCTGAGAGAAAGTGCAACAAGACACTCATTTACTGAGGTACGAGTAGTTACTCCTGCTTGTGGGTCTCCAATTATCTGATCAGTAGGATGGTCTTTCTGCATACGTGTCCACTTGTGAGCATGAGGAAGTGGATCTTGTTCTTGAAGATCAACATCATCATCATTGAAACTTGAAGTTTGGTGAGAGATGGAATCATAACTTGGTATAACCCTTTCCTCATATGCTGGATGATCAAAGTCAAGTGGTACATACACATTTGGAGTGTTCAGGGGATTTGTTGTCTGAGTGAATTGAGAAGGTTGTTCTTGAACATTCACTTGAGTAGGATTCTCAGAAGAGGATGATGGAATAGAATCATTTGAAGATGATATTTGCTCAGAAGAACTTGATGCTGATTCATGAGTGTTGTTAGGAACTTGATCGTGGTTATGAAGAGATTCATTGTTTGGAATTGGTTCAACGATGATCTGAGGTTCTTGATCATGAACCGGTTTTGAATTATAGAATTCTTCAAAAAGAATATCTAATTCATCACTGGTTGGAGTTGGAAATTTCTTGAATTTAGAAGCTAAGGTAGTATTCCTTGTAGAAGGACTTGAAGCACTTGAATCCATACTTGTTGGTAGCAAGCTTTCTTGCTCAAAAATCATACCTGACATCTCATCGAACCAAACATTCATCGTCTCTTGAATTGTGTTTGTTCGACGATTATAGATTCGGTAGGCTATAGATGTTTTGGAATAACCAACAAAATATCCTTCATCACCTTTCTTCTCGAATTTCCAAGATTCTCCCGATCATTCAACGTGTAACAAACACACCCAAATATGTGGAAGTAGTTGATGTTGGGTTTCCGTTTGTTAACAACCTCATAAGGAGTCTTTTCGAAACGCTGATTGATAATGGACCGATTCTGAGTGTGACAAGCAGTGTCAACAGCTTCAGCCCACATGTTGGATGGCAATTTGGAATAAGCAAGCATTGTCCTTGCTGCTTCCACCAGCGATCGATTTCTCCTTTCGACAACACCGTTTTGTTGTGGGGTGCGAACTGCTGAGAATTGATGAGTAATACCTTTTGATTTGCAGAATTCATCAAAAACAGCATTCTTGAATTCAGTACCGTTATCCGACCGGATGTAACGAACTGGTAGTTGAAGATTTACTTGAGTGATGGTGATGAAATCTATCAACATCTGAGTTGTTTCATCTTTGGATGCTAGGAACTTAACCCAAGTATATCTTGAATAATCATCAACAATAACCAGGATGTATTTCTTCCCATTTCGGCTTTGAACTTTCATCGGCCCACAAAGATCCATGTGAAGCAAATGAAGAGGTGCCAAAGAATTTGGAGATTTCTTCGGTTTATGAGAAACTCTCTTAATCTTCCCAACAGCACAAGAAGGACAGACATACTCACTTTCATACTTATAGTCAGGTAAGCCTTCAACAAGATGCTTATTGACTAAAGTATTGATTGTTTGGAAATTCAGATGAGAGAGCCTTCTATGCCATAACCAAGAATTCTTCGAGGTAGCCTTGAAATGAGACAAATATTATCGGTTGGTTGGTTATCATCGAGATTGACGGTAAAAAGGTTATCGTCACGATCGCCACAAAGAATATCAACTCCATCTAAGGTTTGGACTTTGCAAAGGGATTTTCGAAAAAGAACTTGAAGATTGTTATCACAGAATTGTCCAACACTGAACAAGTTGTGACTTAAACCTTCGACATAGTGAACTTTCTTGATTATAATCCCATTTCGTTCAATGTCCCCATAACCTAAGATAGGAGCGAAATTGTTGTTTCCAAAGCGAACAGTTCCCATGAATCTTTCAACAAAATTCTTCAGCAAAGATTTATTTCCAGTCATGTGCTTCGAACACCCGGAATCGAGTATCCAAACACAGATGGTTATTTCCTGCAATCAAAGAAATTTAACCGTTTTAGGTACCCACTTGAAAACGGGTCCTTTTTGGTTAGATAAAACAGGCAGGGTATATAACTTAGGACGCGCATTCAAACATGTTATTGAATCAACATAAGCATCAACAAGCATATTATCAACAAACATATTTGAATAAAATGTACGAACATTCACACACGAATTAAAAGTAACATGTCTACAAGCATTCAAATCAACCACACAAGAATTAAAATTGTTTACAAGCTCACAAGGCCTTGCCTTGGCACATTCAACATTTATTGACAAATCAGAATTGTTTTGTTTAACAGGAACACCTTTCCACCGATTAACAGCTTTTCTCCTCCTTCTTTTCTTCATTTTCTCAACCTCTTTCTGATTACTAGTGATCTTAGGTACTAATGACTTAGCAACCCATTTAGCATCACTACTTAAGCTCTTTCCACCTGTTGAATTGAAGCTACAAAGATTAGAACGAGGGGTTTTAAAAACTTTCATCTTTTTGGAATCTTTTGGTGGTGAGGAAACTTCTTGCTTCTTTGGTTTATCATGAGAGAACCATCCATATCTATCCCTATATCTAGTTGAACCATTAGATGCATCCTTAGTTAGCAAATTTGAGCTAGACTTAGATACCTTAGGTAAAGAGCTAGATTGAGAGCTAGATTTAGAAGCATTAGTATAGACTTTCGGAAGTTTCACTTTGGTGTACTTTGTTGTGTGTGGGGTTTCAGCTTGTTCCTTTTTGACATGTTTCACAGGTGCAGCAATGGTCTTTTGTTCAGTCTTGACGAGTTTGGTCTTAACTCGTTTCTTTGAGTAATATGAAGTTGGAGCTTTGGACGATGGTTTTTGAGATTCCATTTTGATTTTGGTAGATTCAATCTTTTTCTCAGTTTCTGAATCAAAAATATATTCTCCCTCCATGAATTTATCAAAATCAACCTTCGTGAAATCTTTTGAAAAAGAAAATTTCAATGGAGATTGATTAATTTTAGATTTATTTGAAAATTTTGAGAAATCAGGAATCTTGGTGTCCAACTTCACATTATGGGTAGTCACAGAAATTAGGTCAACTTGAACTGACACATCTTTGGTCTCACAAGTAAATTGAGTAGACGTATCAACACCTATACTAGCACTAGGCTTAGGGTGAACAACTAACTCATCAACATCGTTGCATGTGAAAAACCTATAGAAGTACCATATCAAAACTAAACTATGTGCAAGTTCTTCATCAGAAAGATCAGATTGCACACAATCATCAGCTATAAAAGTAGCAGTATTTTGACAAGTACATTCAAGAGAATCAGTCAAGGTCTGGGTAGAGGTATTGGTAGATGAATTACAAGTAGTTTGGGTAGAATTTTCTACGGATGCACTTTGGTCAGTTTGAGTAGAAACATTCTCACAAACTTTCTTAGTATTAACAACAATACATTTATCCTCTAGATTCGGACTTTGAGACTTGAGATGATTGATAACTGTTTGTTGAGATTCCACCTTTTGTTGTAAATCTTCTATTTGCTTTTCCAAAAATGTGGTTGGAAAGTACATTTTAGTTGGTTTGGGTGGATTACCGACAGATTCTTGGTTTTGAAAATTTGATTCAATTTCTTCCAATTTGAAAATTGAAGATTGTTTTGTTTTGTATGAATCATTGATTGCATCATAATTAACCAAAAAATCTTGATTAGGTATTCTCTCAACTTCATCAGTCTCAAATTCGTCATCTAATGGACGAATAAATTGTTGTATCATACCAAGGCGAAGAAATTTTTCATCATACAGGGGTTCGATTTCCTCTTTGGCCTTTTTTAATGGTGTGATATTCTCAAATCCCAACCCGAGAAGAAGTTCTGTTTTGTCAATTTTTGACTTGTTGAAATAGGCAGTGAAATTCAAGAGAGGATTTTGTTCAACTTTATATAACTTTTCTTGATAGAAAAGTATATTCTTTTTAAATTCCTCAACTTGTTTTTCAAGATTTTCAATCTCAATGCCTTTTAGAAAACAATTATGATTTAAGTCAGAAATCTTCCTTTCGAGTTCAACATTGTTCGGTTTAGCTTCTTGGAGCTTCTTATTGAGAATATCAACGTCCATTTGTCTCGCATTTGCCCGAAGCCATTCATTGGTCTTTTGAATTTCAAGATCTTGATTGGCTTTTTCAAGATCATGAATGGTCTTTTCAAGATTTTGACATTTTAGTAATAACTTAGAATCAGGAGTGACATTCATCTCACATTCTTTAACCAACATTTTTTCTTTGTATGTTTGAAAATCTTGTTTAATAGTATCATTTTCAAAAAGTAATTTTGAGTGTTCTTCAAGAAGATTTGAAAATTCACTTTTTGAAAAAGAAATACTATTTTTCAACCTTTTGTTTTTGTTGGCTAAAGAATTGATAAGATTTGTTAATTTAGATAAAGCTAATCTACAAGACTCTTTGTCCTTAATCAAAGAAAAAGTAGAGTCGAGATTTACCTCATCATCTGGGTACTCATCATCAGTGCTTTCTGCTTCAAGGACTTTGTTCTTGGCCAATCTCTCCATATAGCAAACATTAGCGGAGAGATCTTGATCTTCATCATCAGTGAGCAACAGCCATTTGTCATCTTCGGCAAGCAATGCATGTCCTGCTTCGACCAGTTTGGCTAATAGCATCTTTTGCTTGTAGTACTCATAGTTCCGCTTCTTGGGTTGTTTGCAATCAACAGCAAAATGTCCAGGAACTCCACAATTGTAGCACCTTTTGTCTGATGTCTTCCCTTTCTCAACTGCTTGTTTCTCATAAACATCCTTCTTTTCACCATATCTTGAACCAGTCGCTTCACTCTGATCATTGCTCCTTGGATGATAGTGTTCCTTCTTGGGAAATGCACTTGTTGAAGAAGTGCGGAGATTGTTGTTTGTTGGCCTCGCTTTGTAATATCTCTTCTTGAAATGCTTAGTTACTGCGGCAAGAGCTTGATATAGTTCATCTGATACACCATCTCTTGTAGCCATCACATCATCTCCCTCCTCATCTGACGAAGAAACAACTACCATTTGCCTTTTGAGAGCTTCAGAAATCTTCTTCTCAACAATCAATGCCAAAGGATCAGAAGATACAACTTCTGGCATTTTGTTCGATGAAGCTTTGCTCAGGACTTGGTTTTCATTGAGCTTGAAGGATTCATATAGAGTATGAATGGTGAACTTGGTCAGGTTTTGATGTTGCTTGATTTGGGTTCCAAAATCTTCCCATTCTTGACCAAGTGCTTTGATGAACTTGATGTTTAACTCAATCTCAGTCTTCTTGACATTGTTCTTTCTCAGTTCATTTATGACATTGCAGAACCTGTAGTAAACTGCCTCAAGAGATTCATTTGGCATTTTGGAGAAGTTGTCAAACTCAGTCAAAATGTTGGTCAATCTGATTGTCGAAGTCACGTCAGCTCCTTCCATTTGTCTTGCCACCTCATCCCATATCTCTTTTGCTGTATCATAAGAATCAACAGACCCATAGATTTCATCCGGTAGAGCTCTGTATAAACATGACCTTGCTCTGTTATCTGCAGCTGTTCGATCTTTTGCTCAGCATTCAAAAGTTCATGAGTTGTAATAACTGCACCAGTAGTGGGATGGAGATGAACAGCAAGTCCTTTCAGAATGGATTCTTTCATCATATGACCATTTGTTTGACTCTCCACATAGTCCATGAATCGTTTCTTCCATAGTCCATAAGAACCACGGTAGAGAACTGGAGGTCTTGTATCAGAACCTAATGCCAATGCTTCACGAGAAGCCATTAGAGATTGATTTGATTTGGAAAAATTGAATTGAATTTAAAAGTGGAAAATGAAACGGTCTTGGTAAGTTTATGAAATGAAACGGTCTTGATTTAAGTAGGAAATGAAACGGTCTTGTTTAACCAGGTAAATGAAACGATCTTGATTGAACCAGGTAACTGAAACGATCTTGATAAACAAGGAAATTGAAACGATCTTGATTGAATAGAGAATGAAACGATCTTGACAGAATCGTTCAGGGTGAGATTGTCTTTGAGTAAGATCGTCTTGGAAATCTTGAAGAAAATTTGATTAAGTATAAGAAATGAGACGGTCTTGAAAACTGGGACGATCTTGAATGAAGATCGTCTTGGAACTTTTTGGTGAAATTTTGGCTAAGTATGAAAATGAAACGGTTTTGAAGAACTGGGACGATCTTGTTAGAAGATCGTCTTGGAAATTCTGTTAAAATTTGGCTAAGTATGAAAATTGAAACGGTCTAGATGAAGATCGTCTTAGGTGAAACGATCTTGGTTTGAAGTTCGTTCAGGGAAAAAAAATGAGACGATCTTGGTATGAAGATCGTCTTGTTTTCTTTCTCAAAAACTTTTAAGTGTATGAAACGACCAAACCAATCCTTTTGGATTAATTAGCCAGAATCAACACTTCCACAACACACTTTTTGCTAAAACGATCTTGTGAGGATCGTCTTAACAAACCACAAAGCACTGAACTAAAACGATCTTAGGCAGATCGTCTTGGTCATCTTCTTCAACTGAACACAATTCCAGAAAAACTCCATTGACAAGTTTTTAAAACTTCGATTTCTTAAGAATTTCTAGGAGTTAGATCACGAAATCACTTCCAAACTGTTTTAATTCACGTCCGAAACACGATTATGAACAAAATTCAACACAAAACACAACAGATTCAAATCCCTGAAATTACGCGCCAAAACTCAAAATTCAATCTCGAGATTTAGATCGAATTGGAAGTTGAAAATTGACAGAATTATGTTATCAATCACCACGAATCTATTGATGAACAAACAACTGTGATTTTATGAGATTAGATGTGTGAATTTTGAAGAACCAGTAGGTGAGATATTTCGAACAGAATTTGAGATTAAACTTGATTTTGATGAAATTGTGATCGAATTCAGTTATGGATCGTCATCTGATTGATGTTTTTCTCTGATACCACTTGTTATAACACGATTTTAGCTCTGAATTCAATCTAACAATGGCGGTTTGATAGTGTGTGTTCTTGGTGTGTGTGTGTGTGTTTTGAGAGAGAATAATCGAGTAAATTGAAAGCTTGGGATTAATGTGTGTGTTTGTAATGTCCAGGTTCTTATGATTTCTAAGGTATGAGGGCTATTTATAGTCTAACAATACAACTATGCTAATTTTCACAATTAGCCCCTCAACCTTAGTAATCATTTATCTATGACTTAACAACAAGAATGTCCTCTAATCTTAATTACAATTTATCACTATTTTTGGATTTCTAACACAACCTGTGACCATTAACAATAAAAGTGGTACCATCCGATCTAAACAACTCAACATAACCAGACGGATAGACATGTTTGATCACAAAAGGGCCGGTCCACCTAGAAGTCAACTTAGGTTGCTTGAACTTAAACTTTGAAAGGAATAACAAGACTTTATCTCCGGCTTTCAAGTCTTTCTCTCTAATCCTACGATCATGCCAAACCTTAGTTCTCTCTTTATAGAGCATGGAATTCTCATAAGCATTCAATCTCAACTCATCTAACTCATGCAATTGCAACATTCTCAATTCACTACTTTCAACTAGGTCCATATTGCAATTCCTAAGAGCCCAATAAGCCTTATGCTCTATTTCTAACGGCAAGTGACATGTTTTACCATAAAGTAACCTATAAGGTGTAGTCCCAATTGGAGTCTTAAATGCGGTTCTAAACGCCCATAATGCATCATCCAATTTCTTAGACCAACTTTTAGGATTATCACCTATGGTTTTCTCAAGGATTCGTTTTAAAGCCCTATTAGTGTTTTCTACTTGACCACTCGTTTGAGGGTGATAAGAAGTATAGAAACGATGATGAACACCATACCTCTTCAACACCTTAGCAAGTTGGTGATTCGCGAAATGAGTTCCACGATCACTTATTAAGGCCTTAGGGCAACCAAAACGACAAAACAATTGTTTTAAGAAATCAATTACAACCCTTGCATCATTAGTTGGCAAGGCCTTAGCCTCGGCCCATTTCGACACATAATCAACCGCCACTAAAATGTAAAGACACTTATTTGAAGGCGGAAAGGTTCCCATAAAATCAATTCCCCAAACATCAAATACCTAACAAACCTGAATGAAGTTTTGTGGCATCTCATCCTTCTTTGAAATGGTCCCTTGACGTTGACAAATTGCACATGTCTCCACTAAGGTTTGAGCTTCCTTGAAGATTGAAGGCCAATAAAATCCTGCATCAAAGACCTTCTTACCGGTTACAGATGGTCCATAATGACCTCCGGTTTGACCATAGTGGCATGCATCCAAAATCTTTCGGGTTTCTGCACCGGCTACACATCTCCTAATCAAGCCATCTGCACACATTCGAAACAAATGTGGTTCTTCCCAGAAATAGTGCTTAATCTCAGAAAAGAATTTCTTTTTCTGTTGATAAGTCATTTCTTTGGGAAGAACACCTGCACACAAATAGTTAGCAATGTCTGCAAACCATGGATCTTCTTCCACATCCACCTGCATTAGAAACTCATCAGGAAATGAATCATTAATATCGTGCTCCTTTAACTCCTCAAGGTGAGGGTTTTCGAGCCTACTTAAGTGGTCGGCTGCCACATTTTCAGCCCCACTCTTATCTTTGATCTCAATATCAAATTCCTGTAAAAGTAAGACCCAACGAATCAAACGAGGCTTAGCATCTTGTTTCGAGAACAAGTACTTCAAAGCCGAATGGTCGGTGAACACAATAGTCTTATTCAAAACCAAATAGGGTCTAAACTTATCAAAGGCATAAACAACGGCCAATAACTCCTTCTTAGTCACGGTATAGTTTTGTTGAGCCGGGTTTAAAGTCTTGCTAGCATAGGAAATAGGGCGGAAATGCTTATCCTCCCTTTGGCCTAAAACGGCCCCCAAGGCATAATCACTAGCATCACACATTAACTCAAACGGTAATGACCAATTGGGTGGAGACATAATGGGTGCATTGGTCAATCTAACTTTAAGTGAGTTAAATGCAACAAGACAATCTTTATCAAAATTGAATGGGATGTATTTTTCTAACAACTTGGTCATTGGTCGGGTAATTTTTGAAAAATCTTTTATAAATCTACGGTAAAACCCGGCGTGACCCAAAAAGCTTCTAATTGATTTCACATTAGTGGGTGGAGGCAATTTAGCTATAACATCAATTTTCGCTTTATCAACCTCTAAACCCGCCCTTGAAACCTTGTGTCCCAAAACAATACCTTCTTTCACCATAAAGTGACACTTTTCCCAATTCAAAACCAAGTGTGCCCTTTCACACCTTTCAAGCATTCTATCAAGACTTTCAAGACAATTTTCGAAAGAACTACCGAAAACAGAAAAATCATCCATAAAAACCTCCATGGATGTTTCAATCATGTCCTGAAATATGGCAATCATACATCTTTGAAAAGTACCTAGAGCATTACAAAGACAAACGACATCCTTCTATAGGCATAAGTGCCAAAAGGGCAAGTAAAGGTGGTCTTTTCTTGGTCCTTGGGGTCAATGGGTATTTGGAAGTACCCGGAAAACCCATCCAAAAAGCAGAAATACTCGTTACCGGCGAGCCGTTCGAGCATTTGATCAATAAAGGGCAAGGGAAAGTGGTCTTTTCGGGTGGCATCATTCAATCTCCGATAATCAATACATACCCTCCACCCCGTGACGGTCCTTGTGGGAACCAATTCATTTTTATCATTCAAAATTACGGTCATCCCACCCTTTTTCGGTACACAATGTACCGGACTCACCCATGGACTATCCGAGATAGGGAATATGATTCCCGCATCAAGTAACTTAATTATCTCCTTTTTGACCACATCTTTCATATTTGGATTTAATCTTCGTTGCCTTTGCACAACCGGTTTTACATTATCAACAAAATTTATGGTGTGTTTGCAAAGTTCTGGACTTATACCCGGAATATCGGAAATTTTCCATGCAAAGGCCTTTTTATGGGCCTTTAGGACGGTCATAAGTCTAGATTTCTCATCCTCCATTAATGAGGATGAGATAACAACGGGTAAAAGAGATGTACCTTCCAAATATGCATACTTAAGGTGGTCCGGAAGTGGCTTGAGCTCCAAGTCGGTAGGAGGGTTCTCTACTGAAGTTAGCACTCGTGGGCTATCACTAGTGGTGATCTCTTCAAAGGTCTCGTCTTCCGGTGGAGTTTCATCAACACTTAACGCCATAACCTCTTGCATCATTTCTCCAACCAATTCTTGCTCCTCTTCACTGCAAGCTAGCAATGCTTCTCCTTCTTCCATATCCAAGCGATCCATGAGCTCTCTTTCCATAGCATCTTCCTCTTCAATCACATCTAACCTGAAACAAGTTTCATTACACGAGTAAGGATGCTTAAGTGCTCTATCAACATTAAAAACAACTCTATCATTACCAAATCCTAAGGAAATTTCCTTGGCCTTAACCCGGATGATGGCATCCGCGGTCATAAGGAATGGTCGGCCTAAAATGAGTGGGACTTTGGCATCCGCCTCCATCTCAAGAATAACAAAATCAACAGGAAAAATCATATGCCCTACTTTAATTTGCAAATTTTCCGCTATCCCCATGGGATATTGGAAAGAACGATCCGCGTGCCTAATGCTCATGCGGGTAGGGGTCAATTCTCCTAGAGACAACTTCCTATAAACGGAATAAGGCATCAAATTTATACTAGCCCCAAGATCGGCCAATGCCTCACACAAATAAGCACCAAAAGAACAAGCAATTAGAAAACTCCCTGGATCTTCCAATTTGGGAGGAATTTGATTCTGAATGATTGCTGAACATTCGGCACTCATGACTGCAGTCTTAGCCTCTTCAAGCTTCTTCTTGTCACTTACAAGTTCCTTGAGGAACTTTGCATAATTAGGCATACCTGCAAGTAAATCAACTAAAGGAACAGTTATATTCACAGATTGAATAAGATCAACAAATTTCTTGAAATGTTCCTTGACTTTTTCTTTCCTCAACCGTTGAGGAAATGGAATCTTTGGTTGATACGGCTTCACCGTCGGTTTCTCAGCGGGTTTGGATGGAACGGCCGGTTTCGGCACGGCCTGGTTCGGTTCCATCTCATTTTCCTCATCAACCGCCTCCTCTTCTTCATTTTCCTGCACAAGTGGAGAAGAATCATTAGGTAAAGGATTTGCAGAATCATAAGTCTTACCCGTCCTTGTAGTGATGGCATTCACTTGCTCATTTCGAGCATTTGGAGGGGTGTATTTCTGTCCCGATCCTTGACTACTTTGCCCTTGGTTATTGGATTGAGGCTTTGGATTCTGTTGAGTGTTGCTCGGTAGAGTACCGGGCGGCCTATTCGAGTTTCCTAGCCTCTCGAGTCTTCCTTCTAAATCTTTGATGGTAGCTTGTTGATTCTTAGCTCCTTGATCCAACTTATGTCCAAGTCCATCCAAGCGAGTAGTCAAAGCGTCCAAAACATGAATCACCTTCTTTGACTCTTCCGCAACTTGTTCATTAGTTGCCTTTTGGGCACCAATGAACTCCTTCACTATGTCTCTCAATTCTGGATCCGCACCTCATTGATTGGTGAACCTACTAAACCTATTACCACCATAACCAGAAGTGTTAGCATTAACAAAAGAAGTAGAAGGGTAAGAACTACCTGATGGCCGGTTTTGATAACCGGTATTTTGATGGAAGTTCCCTTGATTCTGGACATAGCTAACATCTTGCACGGGTTTATCCGGGCAATCCTCCGCATAATGCAATTCTCCACAATGCTCACATCCATCGGCCATAACCTTAACATCTCTCTCAAGGCTCTTAAATCTAGTATCTTGACTATCAAATCTCTCATTCATTTGCTTTGAGAGAGCCTTCACTTCGGTAATGAGCTTAGAGTCCTCACTACTCTCCACCTTAGCCACGGTGGATCTACTTGAGCTCTTATCTCGATCCTCATCTCTTGTAGAAAACTCCCTAGCCATATCCTCGAGAATCTTATATCCTTCATTTGGGGAGATGTTGTTTAGACTTCCCCCAAATGCATATCCGAGCTCCTTTTTGGTTTTCCTATCCAAACCATCATAGAAAATCTCGAAGCTTTCTTCGGTGCCCATACTATGTCCGGGGCAATTTCTAAGCATTTCTTTGAACCGTTTCCATGCATCAACAACATCTTCACCCGGTTCTTGAGAAAAACCTCGGATTTTGTTCTCTAATTGCCTTTGAGTTCTAACCGAATAAAACTCATCAATAAAGCCTTCCCGTAGTTCGGCCCAAGTGGTAAATGAGTTTTCGGGTAACTCTTTAAACCATGAAGATGCATCTCCAATTAGAGTCATAGGAAATAATTCCAACTTAACGGCTTCCGCTTGCCCTGTACCATATTGATAAAGCCTACATATCTTCTCAAACCTCTCAAGATGTGCATATGGGTCATTTCTTCTAATCCCATCAAACTTATCTTCTTCCACACTCTTGAGATGATTCCCTTTCAACGAGAAGTCCACTGAAATAACCGGAGGGCGAATAGCTGTGCCCCGGTCCGCCGGTATATTTCTTTTCCTTTCCCCGTAAGGACGGGCATTAGGATCTACCGGTTGTTCATCACCCATTCTTCTACCCCTAGGTTGTTGGTTAAAATTAAGGTTGGTTCGAGGTATGACAATAGTACTTGGTTCAGGAGTTTGAATTTTCTCTTCTTCTTCTGAGTCTGAGTTTTCTCCACTCCCAAATACACTACCTGCTTCTATCAACTTATTAACCAACTGATCTTCTAAATCCTGAACGGGTGGGACACTGGTTTCGGTTTCTAAATCTATTTTTACTGGTGTGAATGGTTCCTGGTTATCTCTTGACACAAGTCGACGTCTGACTTTCCCTGGATTAGACAATGGGCTAAGCAAAGGTCGGCCAGAAGCTCTTGTGTTCATCAACTAACAAGAACCTGCACACTCACCACAAACGAACCGTCAACCGCACCTGTGGTATAATTGAAATAAAACAAGAAATACCCCAAAACTGACTACTACACACTCTCGGGCAGTGGACCCGTTCGTATATAGTATAGCTAAAAGGTAAGTCCAGGATCGAACACAGGGACTAAAACTAAGTAATTGTTGACATTAAGTAATTCAGTAAAAATGGGGTTTTGTGACCGAATTGTCACGATGCAAAAGTTAGTAAATAATTAGTAATACCACAGGATTAATCGAAAAGAGAATTGGTTTAAACAATAATTTAAAAGGCATCCATCTTGACTTCGCTCAACAATACGCTCAGATTGCACATAAATGAAGTTCAAATCCAAATTAGTTGATTAAATAACCGAGACTCAAACAAAGCACCAACCCCGTACCCGTCAAGTTAATGACATCATTTGACTCTCTTGCTTTCGTTACAAAGACCGGTACCCCAAGACATCTTTTATAACTTCCCTAATCAAACAATTGGTTTGGTTATTGAAATAACAATTATACCTATCGATTGTACCCAACCGTTAACACATTTCTCCCTATTATCATGAACGATTATCTACCGTACCCGTCATAGACCCAATCGTTTGTACCCAAACAATCAAAATGAAATATATGTAATCAATAACTACCATTAAAGACACACATAAATCACCAATCAATTCAAGATAAATAATAAGGAAGAAATACGCTAAGATCTCGATATAACGTTAAATGAGATCAACATTGAATTAATAAAATTGTGCAATCTTTACATAATGTCTCACTCCATTGAACTAATAAAGGGTGCTGCGGCGCAACAAGGAAGAGTTGCGGCGCAATCTATCTTTCTGGAATTGGGTTGCGGCGCAATGAGAGTTGCGGCGCAACTGGCCCTTTTCTGTATTGACTTTAGTTGACTTCCTGCAATCTTCATCCAAATGCTTCCGAAATCTTTCGTCAGCACTTGATTCTCCTCAACAATGTCGTTTTCTCCAGATTTGCGCTTAAATACCTGTCAGTAACCTGAAACACTAACAAATACCATAAACGCACCAAATGTATACAAAAAGGACTCATAAACCATGCAGAATCAACTAAATACGTTGTGGGAAATGGGTATAAAATACGACATATCAATGCCACCATACTCTGCCATCAGCTTCTTCGCGTCTTTGATGAACCTCTTCTCCTCCTCGTCCAACTCGGTCGTCCCCATGAAAGAAAGTGCCGAATACATCGTCCGTTTCGTTTCTTCCTCGCGAATTAAAGCTAGTGACTCCTTCTGGGACTCCATAATCTCCTTTCGGGTGTTACAGTGCCTCTCGAGTCGGGCGGCGATGTCTGATGCTGATGAGCGAGCTGAACCTGCATCGGAGGACACGGAAGTGCGGGGAGTCTTTGCTTTAGCTGGACGCGCATACGTGTCGGACCCGAAGAGTTCATTTTCGGTGCTAAGATCGACGGGTTCATAGGCAGGGACATCCTCATCACTGTCAACATTAAGCGGATCACTCGGCCCGACCCATGGTCTCCTGTTTTGCATATTACGACCCATAACGTCCACATCGGAAGGCGCGAGAATCAACGGCTTATCCTTTAAAAGTAACCAACATTCATACATGTTAAACGCGACACCCACTTCGGTTTTATAGGCGGCTCGCGCCTCTTCCATCACTTGGGAGTCGTTTTCTCCGCTAGTTCGGTTATCATCGTACTTGGACCAAATGCCATTGAACTTGGAAACCGAAGCTCGAATCTTCCTCCATTTGGACGTCATCTGGTTCTTGTTTCTATGATATTCCACTTGTGCATTGTAGTTCTCAATCACCGTCCCCCAGAACAGTCACCCGTTCGATCTTTCCCAACAACTGGATCCTCAGACGCATCGAGCCAAGACTCGGTCAAAACCTTCATCTCGTACTCGGTCCAAGGTTTATTCGAGTCAAGCGATGGCTCGACTGCGGGTCCCTTTTTGCGGTTCGCCATTCGTTTTCCTTTCCTTTTTGGTTGGGAAGGCTCGGGTGCATCGACTGGTGGTGGCTGTGGTGCGGCTGGTGGTGGCTGTTGTGGTGGTTGGGGTGCGACTTGTGGTGGCGGTTGGGTTGAGGGGTGTTGTTGTTGGGATAGCCATTGTTGATATTGTAGCCATTGTTGGTATTGGTAATCGTTTGGTGATGGTATGTACGGTGGATATTGTGGTGTGGATGGTGACGTGTGAGATACTTGAGATGGCGCCGACGAGTTGATGGGCGAGTAGTTAAGCGCCGCGTTAAAGAAATCGTCACCCCGTTGATCTCCCAAATCATGAGAGTCCTCTTCTATTAGTCCCTTTTATAGTTTGAACACATTGTGTATTTTTTTTCTTTATTTTGTTATATAGGAAGCACACTAAAAAAGAACTCGTTCAAACACGAAAACAATGGAAAAAACTAATTCTCAATTGAACTAGGATAGCAAGAAAACTTTACTAAAGTAAGTATGTTATCTTTAGTGAAACTGTAAAAAATGTGTGATAAATGAATAAACGTATAAGGTTTTTTTTCTTCATGTTATATGAGAATGGTGGATTTTTAACTCAAATATATGTGTCTAATCGAAATCTTTTTTGAACGTATTCAAATCTTATTGTCAAGATGTTTATCGGGTGTTTTTGCCGAATCCGGCACGTATATCGGGTGTTTTTGCCGAATCCGGGATGTCCCTATAGCAGGAACCTTTTCTATATCTTAAAGTGATTTAGAATATTTGCCGAATCCGGCACGTATATCGGGTGTTTTTGCCGAATCCGGCACGTATATCGGGTGTTTTTGCCGAATCCGGCACGTATATCGGGTGTTTTTGCCGAATCCGGCACGTATATCGGGTGTTTTTGCCGAATCCGGCACGTATATCGGGTGTTTTTGCCGAATCCGGCACGTATATCGGGTGTTTTTGCCGAATCCGGCACGTATATCGGGTGTTTTTGCCGAATCCGGCACGTATATCGGGTGTTTTTGCCGAATCCGGCACGTATATCGGGTGTTTTTGCCGAATCCGGCACGTATATCGGGTGTTTTTGCCGAATCCGGCACGTATATCGGGTGTTTTTGCCGAATCCGGCACGTATATCGGGTGTTTTTGCCGAATCCGGCACGTATATCGGGTGTTTTTGCCGAATCCGGCACGTATATCGGGTGTTTTTGCCGAATCCGGCACGTATATCGGGTGTTTTTGCCGAATCCGGCACGTATATCGGGTGTTTTTGCCGAATCCGGCACGTATATCGGGTGTTTTTGCCGAATCCGGCACGTATATCGGGTGTTTTTGCCGAATCCGGCACGTATATCGGGTGTTTTTGCCGAATCCGGCACGTATATCGGGTGTTTTTGCCGAATCCGGCACGTATATCGGGTGTTTTTGCCGAATCCGGCACGTATATCGGGTGTTTTTGCCGAATCCGGCACGTATATCGGGTGTTTTTGCCGAATCCGGCACGTATATCGGGTGTTTTTTTTTTTTTTTTTTTTTTTTTACTTTTTATTCATTATATAAACTTTTTTTATTTTTATTAAGTTTTTGAATTTCCAACTTTGGCCACCAACTTTCTTTTTTCTACTTTCTACCCATTATATAAACTTAATATTCTAACTTTTACTATCAAACTTTTGGATTTTCCAACTTTGACCACCCATTTTTTTTTTACTTTCTACCCCTTATAGTAAGCTTTTGTTTTTTTTTTTTTTTTTTTTTTTTTTTTTTTTTTTTTTTTTTTTTTTTTTTTTTTTTTTTTTTTTTTTTTTTTTTTTTTACTTTCTACCCCTTATAGTAATCGCCTTTATGGTTGATTATTCAACTCTATTTTTGTTCGAGTTTTTTAGTCTTTCACCATAATAAAGGGCGTAATTGTGATTACGCACTCCCGTTGATCTCCCAAATCATGAGAGTCCTCTTCTATTAGTCCCTTTTATAGTTTGAACACATTGTGTATTTTTTTTCTTTTTTTGTCATATAGGAAGCACACTAAAAAAAACTCGTTCAAACACGTAAACAATGGAAAAAACTAATTCTCAATTGAACTAGGATAGCAAGAAAACTTTACTAAAGTAAGTATGTTATCTTTAGTGAAACTGTAAAAAATGTGTGATAAATGAATAAACGTATAAGGTTTTTTTTCTTCATGTTATATGAGAATGGTGGATTTTTAACTCAAATATATGTGTCTAATCGAAATCTTTTTTGAACGTATTCAAATCTTATTGTCAAGATGTTTATCGGGTGTTTTTGCCGAATCCGGCACGTATATCGGGTGTTTTTGCCGAATCCGGGATGTCCCTATAGCAGGAACCTTTTCTATATCTTAAAGTGATTTAGAATATTTGTACGAAACTAGGAAAAACATGTGAATTATTATTATACCAAATTGCATATTAGTTTGAGACGAAATTAAAGAAGTATAGTGAGTCGCAAAGTGATTTTCATGAGAAAGTCATGTTTCACTTTTCGCGATCCAATCATCGCCTCTTTATGGTTGATTATTCAACTCTATTTTTGTTCGAGTTTTTTAGTCTTTCACCATAACAAAGGGTGTAATTGTGAATTTGTGATTACGCATTCCCGTTGATCTCCCCATCATGAGAGTCCTCTTCTATTAGTCCCTTAATCCCTTTTATAGTTTGAACACATTGTGTATTTTTAATTTTTTTTATTTTGTTATATAGGAAGCACACTAAAAAAGAACTCGTTCAAACACGAAAACAATGGAAAAAACTTCTCAATTGAACTAGGATAGCAAGAAAACTTTACTAAAGTAAGTATGCTATCTTTAGTGAAACTGTAAAAAATGTGTGATAAATGAATAAATGTATAAGGTTTTTTTTTCTTCATGTTATATGAGAATGGTGGATTTTTAACTCAAATATATGTATCTAATCGAAGTCTTTTTTGAACGTATTCAAATCTTATTGTCAAGATGTTTATCTAATGAGATTCAAATTCATAGAGCATCTCAAGTATCGAGGTGGTGGAATATTGGATATTAACATTTTCTTCATATTATGAATTACGGGTCTCGTTTTCGCCAATTCTTTTTATCTTACTAGAACGTAAACAAATTATTATGCACAACCTTTTGAAATTTATAAAATTAAAATTTTGGTCCATGGAATTGAGTTTTTGAGATAAAAGCGGACAATTAATTAATTGGTAAAGAGCTAACATAATTCGACCATTATTACAAAACTACTACATGCACTCTCAACCTCACACGTAGATTATGGCACCGCACAAATTTCACAATTCTAACAAAATCATCAATTACAGAAAATTATAGTAAACATTATATATGCAAGATTTAGGAAGAAAAACAAGGGCCATATTAGACAGAATTTCAAAGTCTTACATGTTCAAGCATTAAAATAAACAAGAAATATTATTTTATTATAAGGTAAATATCAAAAGCCATATACCCATTTTATGGGGTTTGGCTTTTGATATTAATTAGCAATCCATAGCTTTTTTGATAATTAAGCCTAATCCCCCATTCAATCCTGTAATTGCTTGTTTGCCTGCCCTTGTTTTCCTTTCTTTTGCATTTCAAATCAAAACTATAATTTTCTGGTCGGAGGTTGAAGGTTGTAACATTAATTATTGGCTTGGATCATTACATTTGGATCTTCATTAGCTCAATCAGGTAATTAATACGTTTAACTAATGATTAGGAATATAAAAAATAACAACATTTTCATAATAATTGTCATTGTATGTGAGTTGTTTTCTTTATATAGTTTTCATTATTTGATGTATTGTATATGATCCTACCTTTCTGTCTGTCATTAGGTAAAGGTAAAACGATCTACATCTTACCTCTCTCATACTATGCATATGTTGGAATTGAGTACAGATGTTATTGTTGTTGTCTATATGACCTAATAGCTAGCATATAAAATGGTAATGTGTCGCGTCATCACTCTTTACATGACAAAGTTATACCATAGTTAATTCGACAATATGTGTAAAAATTTTTTACATTGAAAGTTAGTATACATATATCCATTACGAATTCGTTATATTGTGGTGCAATGTTGTCCTTTTCTAAAACTTGCGATGTATTTTTGTTATTGTTGATTGGAAGATTTTAAATTGCTCATTTTGGGTCCTTAATGTTTGTTTGTCTTGATGTTATTCAACATTAGTTTTGCTTGTTTCCTGCTTCAATTCGAACAACTCGGCTAGCTTCATGATGAAATCAAAAAACTCGATGGAAGCAAACAACAATAATTTAAAAGAAGCGCTTTGTCTTCAACAACGGCTTCTTCAAAAACTTTATAATGAGTTGGATGTCGAAAGAGAATCTGCTGCTACCGCAGCTAGTGAAGCAATGTCCATGATACTTCGTCTTCAAGGAGAAAAAGCTGCAGTGAAAATGGAAGCCGAACAATACAAAAGACTAGCAGAAGAGAAAATGAACCACGCGGAAGAATCTATGGAAATATTTGAAGAAATTATGTACCAAAAAGAAATGGAAGTCGCTTCTCTAGACTACCAAGTTCAAGCCTATAGATACAAACTATTAAGCTTGGGGTTTGATGACCTTGGTGTCAATGAGGTAAAATATCCAGAACATCTATTGCAACGAAATGAAAGTTTAGGGGAAACAAGCAACAAAAACACTCCAAAACGTTTAAAGTTGCCTAACTTGAGAAGGGGCACTCTAGAAAGGGATAGATCTATAGCTGAAGATCCTGATGTGATTGCAAAAATAGTGGAAGAAAGTTTACACGATGATGAAACTAATCAAAACTTGGATTTGGGGTTGGGGTGGAAGGCAGATGGTTCTTCATCTGTGGATATTAATTCGTATTTGGAGCAGATTCGAAAATTGGATAAAGTAGTAGAAGATATGGTAGTAGAGCAATTTTCTTGCCCGAACGGTATAACTTCTAGATGTTCTTCTACTCCATCTAAGCTTAACGAAATGGATCTTGTACAATGTCCAAAAAAGCCGATGGACGATAAGGTAGTATCTTCCGATACTTGTTCGCCTGGTGTGCATGATGTCTTTGAAGTCCCATTAGTTGATGAGACCCTTTATAAAGATGAGGGAAAATCAAATTTCAAAGACGATGAAAAGGTCAAAAAGTTGGCTCCTATTCCACCATCACCTGAAAAATCTTATTATAAAGATGAACTTGACTTATTGAAAAAGCCTCTTTTATCACAACAAAAGGAGAAAAAAGTGTTTTTGCCTAAAGATGGTATCAATGTCAACTGCCATATGGCTCTTGTTCAGCCAACTACATCTGCTTCGGAGACTCAAGAAGCGTCACAACAAACATACATGGCAGCGGAGATAACAGAAGGTGAAACCGAGGTTGTACAACCAAATGCAAGACAAGAACCTTTTAACACAAGAAGTGAACAAGAATTGAGATTATTGTATGAGATTAATGAGAAATTGGATTCAATACAATCAGAAATTAGAAGCAGATTAACAAAAATCAATAAATCTTCTCCAAACTGTGACATATCCATGATTCAACTTAAAGAGGTATATCATTTATTTTACTTCATATATGTTAGTTTAAAGGTGTCAACATGAGTGGGTTGGGTAATGTGTTGAAACATATGTGGTTGGGTTGCCATGAACACATTTCTTCACAATTTCAAATACATGTTGGGTGATTTTTGACTTGTTCAACCTAGTTCACATCTAACTTTTTTTTATTTTTCTTGAAGATAAACAATTGTGTTGGTCGATTCATTTAAAAGTAAATGGGTATATGACTAATGAATGATTATTGATATTTCTGGATCCAGGCAATGTCAGAATTCTGGTTTTGAGTACCTTCCTATTCACTAGTAAGGTCATGAATATGTCGTGCATTTTCAGCTACTTATAACATAATTTACCAAGTAAGAGAAAATTTCTTGTTTATGGCAATGTTTGACATGTAACAAAAACTAAGTCTTAGCTAAATAGCTGTTTCGTATCAACACAAAGTCAAGGAACCTCAAACGCGGGTACGCTGGTGTTGAGCTCTTAAACATGAGGGAAGTAAGCGTTTTTAGTGACTTGAGTACATTATAGTGATGCATATAGTATAAGTTTCATGCTTGTATAGTTGTATATATATATATATATACTAACATTGCTATGTCAAACGTGTTGTTGCTAGCAGTTTATATCAATATATTCCACTAGAGAAAAGGAAATGATTTGAAATGAAAGAAATCATTCTATTTTGTATCGTTCTTTTAGAATGGCATGAGTTCGTTTATCTTCTTACTAGTATGATCTTAATTGTTTAAGTTTTACGTACATTAACAAAAAAACGTAAATAACCTACTCAATAATTCAAAATAATGAAGACTAAGATGAATATTTGGATTGGAAAGCATGCAAATTTTGTAGTCAATTTCAATTCAATGTTGTCTAATTACTTTTTCTTGTAATATAAAGAAATTGTTAAAAAACTAATTTTAATTATGCAGCTAAATCATTCAGTATTTTTTATAAGTAGTAATAACTAGCTAAAAGTTATAATACTTATAAATTACCATTGATTTAACCAAATATTTTTACAAGCGTAAGATTACTTTTTACACTGGATTGTATTGAAATTGGAACAATAATAGAGGAGAAACTACCAACATCATAAATAAAGATATGTTTCTTCTGCTTGCTCGATAGAGCAGAACTGATTTTAATTATCGGTGTCGGTTTGATTGGACTTTTTTCTTATTGTATAGGTTTTTTTTTTTTTTCCTCTTGTTAATATATGACTTCACTGATTGCATTGTATTATACAATTTTTTGTTTTAGATTAGAGGATTTTTTTAATATCTAATTTTCTTGAGAAAAAAATATCTAAAAGAACAAATTTATACTCTAGTAAAAAACAACAAAGGGCAAAACATCTAAGAAAAGGTTTAAGGCAGGGTTTACACATCTTCATCATCTTCTTCAACCTCATTTCCACTCCTTATCCAACCAAACCAAAACCAAACTAAACCACCATTTATGGCTTCATCAGCTCTCTTTTCACCAAGCCCTAGAAGTCATCATCACAACCTACAATCACCATGGTCAACACATAAAGTCAAACCAAGAAAACCACAAAAAACCTCAACAACCCATATTCAAATCTTCAAAACCCCATCTCAAAACCCTTTAATTTACACATCTTCTTTCCCCCACAACTTAAAGTTACCATCTTTAAAAGACCCCATTTCATCCCATCCTTTACCTGACTCAATTGATGAAAATTTCACCAAAAATCTTGAAAATCTTGCAACTTTACAAAGAATCACAACTGGGTTTGACTCGGTTTCGGATTCCGATAAAAACCTGAAAAGGGTTTACATTCAAGAACAACCACCACCCTGGATTACTTCTTTGTTGATGAAGAATTTTTATAGGACTAGTAGTAGTAGTACTGTCAAAAAAAGAGCGAAAGTTGAATTTGATAAGCGGAATTATTATATTTTGAGAAGGAGACAAATAAAAGCCGAAACCGAGGCTTGGGAGAAGATGACTGAAGAATATAGAGAGTTTCAAAGGGAAATGTGTGAGAAGAAATTAGCACCTAATTTGCCTTATGTTAAGTCATTGTTTGCTGGTTGGTTCGAGCCGTTGAGTAATGCAATTAAGAAGGAACAGAAATCGCCCAATACGAAGAAACATCAAGAGGCATATGCACCTTATATTGACTCATTGCCAGCTGATAAAATGGCTATTATTGTTATGCATAAGATGATGGGATTATTGATGATGGGGCATGATTATCGGTATGTTCGAGTTGTTCAAGCTGCTATTCAGATTGGAATGGCCGTTGAGCTCGAGGTAAGTTCGTTGTAGTATCTGTGTATATTTGATTTTGTTACAACTTTGTTTTTATGACTATATGAATTGATTTTGTTCTACACACTTTGTACACCCTAGTGCTAGTTTTAGTATCGATATAAGTCCATTTAAAAGAAGTGCTAGTTCCACATTGGCTACGGTTAATTAGTTAGTCAACCATAAGATATGTGGTGGCAAATGAGTTATTTCCTTATAGGAAACATATTGGCTGTAAGGCATTTATGTAGGATAATTGTGAAGGAATTTGTTGACATATTGGAGATGTATGTGTGTATTATGATATTTCATATTGTGTTCTGTTAGTGCGATGGATGAAATGTACTGACGGTATTTTTCAGGTTAGAATACAGACTTTTTTGGAGAAAACAAAGAATTGCCCCAAGAAGAAGGTTTTAATTCAAGCTCAACAAGAAGTCACTAAAGAAAATGAGATGCTTAGGAGACGTGTTAAAACTTTGATCAAAAGGAAAAGAATAATGGAAGTACAAAAGATATTGAAAAATGAAGAATATATACCTTGGGGCAGAGATAAGCAAGCGAAGGTTTGTCCTCACTAATCTATATAGACTATTAATAGTTAAAAGTTCAAAAAACTACTAAGAATATATGGGGTGAAGGGATTATGAATGTTGAAATCATATGTATCATGACCACTAACAATAAATTTGCCTATTTTCATTCAGCTAGGATGCCGTCTTATTGAGTTGTTAACAGAAATAGCTTATGTTCAATCTCCAGTTAGTCAATCCGCTGACGCCCCACCTGATATTCGACCTGCATTTCGACATATTTTTAAGATTATAGCAATGGAATCGGGGTGAGATTGCAATAGAGTTGTTAAGAGCTACATAATGTTTGTGCTTTTCAGTTCTATTTCATATGTTAAATACTATTGCTTGTATATGTTGATATCTTATATGTGCATTGAGCTTAAAATATAGTGTAAAACAACCAAAATAGTTAACTCTTGATATATTAATTGAATTGCAGTCAAGTCAGAAAGTGTGGAGTTATTGAATGCGATAAAATGATCCTCACTGGACTTGAGAGCACTGTAAGTTAGCCATTTAGTTTATATTTTACCTTACTTTCTCATGCATTGGCTATTTACTGTCCCTGTGGTCATTGTTTTGATCACTAGAGGTTGCAGTATTGACCCATTTACCTGTTATTGGGCCGATTAGAGATATATGATATAACACATGAAACCAAAACTTGTCCAAGGTGTATTCTGATGTCAACAGTCTCCTGAATCACTTTATCATAAAAGTAAGATTGTTATTTTAAGAGCAAAATTTTGGTTATCCAATTTAGATCATCGTTATTTCAAAAATGAACAATGGAAGTGTAGATGGGTAAACCCAACTGACCCGCTTTGACCCGTACTAAGAAGTATCAGGTTCAACCCTAACCTTTTGGTCTGTTACCCATCATCATCTTGTACGTCTACTAATCACTTGTTATGTGTGTGTCATGTCTCTACTCCACCAAGAACCTATGTGCACGTGTTTTTTTTTTCATTCGAATTATACTTGATCCATGTAATCTGTTGAGTGCAGGCTCGACACATGATAATCCCTTATGGTGCCACCATTTTAGTGAGAGGTATAAGATTTGTTACCAGCATGTAGAGAGGAATTCCCTTGTTGGTAGCACTTTGGTGTAGACCACCATAAGAAGACGCCTAAATCTGTAGAAGATCCCGGAGGTGCTAACGTTGGCTGGCGTGGCGGTATTGACCGGATTAGAAGCTCATCTTTACAAGGAAACACTGTTGGGTGGCAATGGCATAAAGATCCCCGCTTGGAATGCCAAGGATTCTGGGGATACGTGAATTCTCCAAACAATCGTAACGTTAAAGTTCAATGGAAATTAAATGCGACTATTCGAAAGATGTTTGCGCTAGTCTCCCACATAATGATAAGCCATGTACCTTCTGTTAATTGTGGGTTGCATCATTTATGATTGAGGCTAATACAAAAACTGATTAAGGAAAGGAAATTATTTTCTTTTCTTTGGAGTTTGAGAGGGGGGAAAGCCAGTACAAGTTTTACATCCTATCATTAACACTTGGTTTGTTTCTTACTAATAGTAGTGTCATTAAAGATATATATATATATAGGGTTAAGTGCACGAAAATGTAATCAACTAAGGCCGAAAAGTTATTGTGTGCATGAACTTACAGAACGTTTATTGTATGCATGAACAAAATCAGAAACGTTATAGAATACACGATTGACCTGCTATTCCCTTAGCCGGTAACCCTTGTGAATTCTTAGCTACCTGCTGACGTCAGCAATTTTGTCTTATTCTTATTTTGTCATTTTCTGCATTTTTTTTTTTACGATTGTATATTTTTATAGTTTCTTATTTTTATCACTTAACTTACTTTTAAAGTTTTTAATTTTTATCAATTAACTTTGGATTTTAACTTTAATCATCAATTTTTTTAATTTTTTTTTCTACTTTCTATCTCTTATTTTAACGCTTTTAACTTATTTGTACCACTTAACTTATTGGTTTTTTAACTTTAGTCTAACTTTTTGTATACAAACTTAATTATAGTTTAGTTTTAAAGTTTTTAATTTTTATCAATTAACTTTGGGTTTCTAACTTTAATCATCAAATCTTTTTTTTTCTTTTCTCTCTATCTCTTATTTTAAGGTTTCTAACTAAACTATAGTAAATTTTAAGTGTCCAAACTTTTAGGTACCGTTGTATGTATAAATGCTTGCATGACGCAGTGTCGATCCCGGACAACGTCCCCCTGGGGTCAAAAAACTAGTTCTAACTACACACATTCATCAGAATTTAGAACCATAAGAATTTAAAAAAAAAAATCGGATCTTCATATCTTGATGATGTCAAATAAATGAATAACAAACACAATCACTGATGAAAAACGATGTCAAATCACCGCACATATGCGAAAAACGATGTCAAACCACCGCACATATGCCTTTTTCTGTATTTCATCATGAAACCGACAAACAAGTAATTCCTTTTACACCCCGCCGCCGAGAGATGTTGTGGGAGATGTTGGTCATCCACTGTTACTGTCTTTTGCTTTTTCTTCTTCTCTTTGATTTTATTTATTTTATCTATATGTGGGAGATGAAAAAAAGAAAAAAGTGGAAATTGTAAAAATCTTGATGCAATAAATATTTATCATAGTTCCTTACATATAATAGAGGTTTTGTAAGTTCATGCACACAATAACTTTTTGGGCATAGTTTATTACATTTTCATGCACTTAACCGGCCCACATCAAGACTTTAGCCGGTTTCGTTATACAATAGAAAAATAGCAGGGTTCATGTATACAATAAACGTTCTGTAAGTTCATGCACACAATAACTTTTCGGCCTTAGTTGATTACATTTCCGTGCACTTAACCCTAAATAAAATGTAGAGGGTGTGAATAAGTGTGTGGTCAGTAAAGGTATGTAGGTGGATTTATGTGTAGAGGAAGGTTCTTCAATATAATATACTAGTGCTAGTTTGTATAAAAAACAGAAGAAAATAAATCAAGATTTTGCCAAGATTTTATTCATTGTTCTAAATAATATGCCACGAGTTTAGTAGTTGTCCATATCATCAATTAATGTTGATATATTGATATCCATAATGATATAATTTGTCTTATTTTCATTTGAAATATATCTACACACTAATACATTTCAACAATAAGTTAAAACATTTATTCAAGTTTTATTAAGAAGGCAACATAAGATTATTGCCCATAAAACACATACATATCCATTCTCATCAAACACAAAATTTAACGAGTGGACATCATTCATATATATCGAAACAACTTCAAACAGAACTATTGCGATGTAAACGCCTTCACCCAAGCCGGCCTAGACAGGATATCGTTAGCCCATGCAGTTACATGAGGACGAGCATCAAACAGCCTCTTGACCTTTGTTCCCATCAAGTACTTAAGGTTAGGGAGGTGGTGGAGATCAGCCAATGTAAAGCCATCCCCTCCCAAATACTTGGTCTTTGACAACCTTGATTCATAAACATCAAGCACATCTTCTAGCTTCTTTTCGTTCTCGGCCACAACCGTTTCGTCTGTTGTCATGCCAAACATTGGCTTCAAAACTAGCTACCAACCTAGTTTTGAACTGACAGATTCAAACTTTTGAGACTCCACTTCAATCCACACAGCCACTATTGCCATCTTTTTTGGATCTTTGATTACTAGATCGATTCCGTTGTCAGCGTATGTGTGAGCTAGGTATTGCGTAATAGCCCTTGATTCTTAATTACCAAACAATACATCCCCAATTCATCAAACAACAACAATAACAATAACAATAATAATTTTTTCATTGGATTAGTTGCTATAGCTAGAGGTGTGGGAGCTCAGATAGTATCGCGGCTCCCCACTAATTTCTTGTAATTTCTATGAAAAATTAATAAAAGTGTTATTTTATAATAATAAATAATAATAATAACAACAACAATAGTAATAATAATAAAGACTCATTGTATAAAAGTGTTATTTTATAACAATAATTCTAAAAATTGGTGGTGTACAGATCGCTTATCTAATAATAATTATAATGATAAAACGTGACAAATTTGTTTGGATGTCAAGTTCAATCAATATCTAAAACGTAACGCTTTGTATCTATATAAAGACTCGTATATAAAATGTATATAAATGAAAACTCTAGATGGCTTAAAGCTAGAGGGTTGTTCTTTAATTTATAGTACTTAAATTTTTTTATGTATTTTTTTTGGATAATGATTAATATATCTAATTAGTTGCTTAAACACATGCCTAAAAATACGATGATAAACATATTGTATGATGAATAGTAAAGATTAAAAGAGAGTTCAATCATGAGACATGTATCAAACATATAAGGAATTAGACATGTTTAGTTTCTGTCTTTAGGCATATCAATCATTTTCCATATTTTTTTTTGTGGATACAACTTATCAATGAATTCAAGAAAATTGCAATGATTCAATATTTTAAGACCAAATAGTTCGAGATCACCATCCTCAAAACCTGGGACTTGACCAAATGGCTGCAAAATTAGAAAAAATTAAAAAAATAAAAAAATACCACATTACATATATCAAAATACTCCCGGACTATGCTAAGAGATCAGGAGTGGAATAAATAAATATAAATATAAATAGTTAAACTTACGTTACGAGAAAGGAAATTAGGGTGCTTGTGCTCTTTTTTACCCATATCGATTTTAATATACTCATAGTCAAGGTCCTTCTCGGCAAGGCAAGCCCGAACGGAGAGTTGCGGTTGAGCCAGGGGACCCGTAAATTTATGGCCATGGTTTCTGTGGCTTAGCTTAACTTTTTTTTTTTGATAAAAGAAGGGGACGGGGAGAGAACTGGATGCCAAAGTAGTGTGACTGTGAGCACTATGGGAAGTGGGGGAGTGGGGTTATTATAAATACTAAATAAAATGTAGAGGGTGTGAATAAGTGTGTGGTCAGTAAAGGTATGTAGGTGGATTTATGTGTAGAGGAAGGTTCTTCAATATACTAGTACTAGTTTGTATAAAGAACAGAAGAAAATAAATCAAGATTTTATTCATTGTTTTAAGTAATATGACACGAGTTTAGTAGTTGTCCATATTATCAATTAATATTGATACTGATATCGATAATGATATAACAGAAATTGTCCGTGTTGTGAACCTCTATTTGCAGCTTTCATTCATAAGTTTAATAAATTACAGTTTTATTCCAAAAAAACTTTGCTCCGTCAACACTTTTGGTCCTGACCATAAACGTCCGTTAAAAAGGAGGTCATGTGTCTGACACGTCATGGGTAATCTAGTAATTTGGTTTAGGGTTAATTACAGAAAGCATCCTTATTGTGAACCACCACTTTCAGCTTTGGTCCCTAACTTTTAATAATTAACTTTAAGCCAAATTAGTTAAACTAAATCTAAAACCCAAAATCTTATCAACATATATTAAACTAAATCTAATATACAAACTTCTAGAAATAATATATACAAACTTTTAATAAATCACACAAACTGCTCGTGATCTACGACAAATGAAAAGGAAATGAGATGTGACTATGTGAATGCTACTATAAAGACATGTGTGCGTGAGGAAACTAGGAAAGCATGAAACAAATTGAAGCCCGTGTAATAACTTCGAAATCGGACTCAAGTGATTGATGGGGTTACTATGGAAGCTACGACAGATTCCGGGTTTGGAGGGGAGGGAGGAGTTACCGGGTTTGGAGTCACCGGAGATGGCGGTAGTTGTGAGTCACCGGAATCTATTGTAGCTTCCATAATAACCCCATAACTCACTTGAATCCGATTTCGAAGTTATTACGCGGGCTTCAATTTGTTTCATGCTTTCCTAGTTTCCTCACGCACACATGTCTTTATAGTAGCATTCACATAGTCACATCTCATTTCCTTTTCATTTGTCGTGGCTCACGAGCATTTGTGTGATTTATTAAAAGTTTTAGTTTAACTAATTTGGTTTAAAGTTAATTATTAAAAGTTAGGGACCAACGCTGAAAGTGGTGGTTCACTATAGGGACGATTTTTGTAATTAACTCTAAGCCAAATTACGAGATTACCCATCACGTGCGAGACACGTGACCTCCTTTTTAACGGACATTTATGGTCAGGATCAAAAGTGTTGACGGAGCAAAGTTTTTTGGACTAAAACTGTAATTTATTAAACTTAGGGACGAAAGCTGCAAGTGGAGGTCCACGACAGAGACGATTTCTGTAATTAACTCTCTGTCTTAATTTCTTTTGAAATATATCTACACACTAATAAAGAGGGTATTTATGATTGCGTTATTAATTGATTATCTGATTATTGTGTTTAAATAACGTAAATAATAGAAAAAAGTGTTTGACAAAAAGGTTGATTATCTCCGTTTTCACAGAGATAAAACGTCGTTTTGAAAAAGCAGGTTGGGAAATATTTTTTCAAAACGTAGTTTTAGAATGCAAAATTTATATTACAATCGCAATTCCAAACACCCCCAAAGTCTAACAAAAACATTTAATTAAGTTATTTCTCAAATTTTGATTTTTAAATATACATTATTCTTTTATACTTATTTTTAAAGATATAATTTTATTCTATCTAACCTAACTTTTTTTTTAAATATTTTATCAACAAAAAAAACACAAATTTTTAATGTATAAAAAGCACAAATCTAAAGTAACTGGTCGACGAAGGCTTTTGCAAGAGTGACAGTCACCGTTTCTTCTAGTGGCATTTACTAATCATAGCTTATATATATATATATATATAGCTTAGATGATATCATATCTAATTCTATATCATATATATTTAATAGATACCATTTATATATAATATATATATATATATATATATATATATATATATATATAATATATATATATATATATATAGCTTATATAATATATATATATATATATATTATATATATAATTATATATAATATAATTTATATATATATATATATATATATATGGAGGAAGTGAAGGTGGTGCTGTTAGGCACCTAAGTTTGGTGAAATCCCTCTCACATGCTAATTTTTTAATCCATAAAAAACATGGGGGCCCATTATTTATTCATTATACATTTATGGATTAAAAAATTAGCATGTGAGAGGGATTTCACCCAACTTAGGTGTGTGACAACACCACCTTCACTTTTCCCTATATATATAGTAGTAATAATATAGTTATGGATGAAGATTATTATGTATATTATATATATAATATATATATTATTATAAATGTTAATTATTAAATATATATCTATATCTATACTATATTATAAAGCAAATTCACTTTTAATTTTCAACATTGAACTTAAAATTTCAATATTGATTTTAAGTTTCAACAATGTACACATTCTAATGCATGATGTACCATACATCATAGCCACATTATATCAATAACTTCCACTACTCACCGGCGCCACCATCACCACCACCAATCTCCGCCACCACCACCGCCGCTACCGCCGCTCGCCGCCACCACCACCCGTCACCGCCACCGACGCCGCCATTACATCACCACCACCGCCACCACCTCCATCACCGCCGCAGCGCGCAAGTACTATTCTCGTGTTATATAACTTATTTATCGCCATAGCGATGGATAAAAAACAATCATTAAAAGGATAAGAGAAACTCATGCTCTTACTTATGTTCCTTTAATAGTTTAATCTCAGTTTTGTATATTTCTGAATTCTGATGTCCCTAAATCCAATCAGTAAAGTTTCAAACCAACTTAACAGTAGAGTTATCTTTGACCCTGATCCTGATTCCAGTTTCGTTGCATGACCTGTTGACCAATAGGGGATTGGTGGCCATAACTCTTACAAACGTACGTATATATATTATCTCTAGACCCTCGACTCCTTTAATTTCCAAACATCAAAAAATGGTTCCTGGGCTCTCAAAGTTAGCCTCTCTAGAGATTGCTTCTTAAGTGTTAGTTTCAAAATGAGATCGAATTAGAATTTAATGATGAGTTATAATTGTTGGAATATGATCACGTTAAATAAACGCATGTCCGGAAAATGTTTAAGCCTACGGGGTCACACGAAATGACACAAATACACTATGTAATTAATTAATATGTTATTGTAATGTATTATTTAATATGTTCACGAAATAATTAATAAACGTTCGTTAAAAGTTAAATATACGTTTATTAATTAAATGTTTTGAAAAGAGGGGGGCTTAAGTGAAATTAGGAATTAAGAAAATTTCCTAATTATCACTTATAAGGGCCGGTTTTACAGGCTTTGAAAAGCCTAAAACTAAACTTGTCCATTGTTCGATCAAATAATCGCACTATGGCACAACCGAAGGGGAGTGTGGATTTTGGGGGTGTTTTGTAGGCGATTCCCTACTGGTAATAGGGCTACGGCCGCTTTACGCCTAATTGGTGTTTGTTTGTCACCGAGCCTTGAGGATCGGTATAGTATTGTGTATGCATAAGAGATGATCTATGCGGTGTGGCATCTCCTCTTTATATAGAGGGTAGAAACTTGGAGATGAGGGTAAGAGAATTAGGGTAAATCTCTTCCTCTTTTAAGAATATATTTTATCTTTTAGGGAGATTCGTGATGATCTCTTCATGAGCCGTATCCGAGGCATTCGGGATTTAAGTGTATTGTTTTAATTAGATAATCATGGAAAGGATCTTCGTCCGATTTCCTTGATATGTTTCCTCGGAGCTGGGTATTTGTTACCTCGGGAGCTCCGGAGTGATTATATTAATCGGAGGTCGAGCTCCGTAAATAAATAGTTTTTACCTGTATGAAGGTGTTTTTCGTATCTGATTCGGGTACGGAGGTGGAACTCCGTATAGGGTATATCATCAAGCCCCCCAGTCTAACGGGAGAAGCTGTCTGCAGAATGTCCGGTTAGACTTTGAAAATGTGCTCCGTTGCTCCGTGTCGCAACTTGCCCATCTTATCAGCTAATCAATCATTTATTCGACATTTACTTATTTCAGAAGTCTTAATTACGGCTTATCCCTTTTATAACAGCTTGTTGGCACGGAACTCGGGGTAACTTTTTATTTGTTGGTACCCGTGATTATTACCCCATATAAATACCAACTCTTTGTAAAAAAAAAGGCTTTTTGCCTCTTTTTACTTCAAAAAAATCATCTTCCGCTACTTCCTCGTTGATCTTCACCAGGTAAACTCGTCATTCTCTTTCTTCTTTTATTCCATATTTTTTTAGTAATGACGAAGAGAGGAATAAGGAGTATCACCAATGTGTTGAGTCGGTCTGCCTATCAGAACTTTGTGTCCACTTATTTTGCGCGAAACCCTAACTTAATCCGTTTCCCGGAAAGAGGGAAATCTGTTTTGTGATCCTCCTGCTGGCTTTGTTGGTGTGTATGTGAAGGCATTTACCCTTGGTAATCTTTGGATCCCTCTTTCTTTCTTCTTCCTGGCTATCTTAGATTATTACCAATGCCATATATCTACTGTTCATCCGACTGGTATATCAAAAATCATTGTTTTCCAGGTCCTCTGCAGTGCTAACCGTATAGAATCTTCCGTAGCGCTTTTTAACTTCTTTTATAAACTCAAAGAGTCTGGTGATTGGGTTACTGTGTCAAAAAACAGTGATCATGAGTTGTTTATTGCTGGTGGTACAGAGGTTAGGGACTGGAAAGACTCGTTTGTTTTTGTTGATCATTCGTTGATACCTCCTAGACATAGGGGTTTATTGGATGTGGGTAGGTTGAAGTATAAGTCCATAGGCGTTCCTAGTACTTATGATGTGAGGCAGTCTGATGTCGATCGTCTCTTTTCTTATGGCATTAAGCTTTGTATATATCCTGAGGCTGTTTTATTTAAGTCACGTGTTGCTTGGTTTTGGGAACATGGTGTAAAGGATTTCGTCATTGAATGTGGTGGTCAGGGTAGGTTACTCCTTCCTTTGTCTTGTTTCTTCCTTGTTTGTTTGAATATTGTGGTCTTTGATCTGGTGTATCTTTTTCTGCAGAGATGTCGTTTAAAAAGATGATTGATAGGCAACCTGTGTTGTCTAGCCTTGTCTTCAAGCCGGTGGCCCTTGCTCCACCCTCTACCCCCTCCTCTGCTATACAGGAAGGTTCTTCTGCAGAGGTGCTAGCTGAAACACTTGTTCCATTGGCTCAGGAGCGGGTTGTTGAAGAGCAGGTTGTAGTGGATGTGTCTGATGGTATTGGTGAAGATGTAGAAGATGTTGCCCAGGAGAACACTGTTGCCAGCCGTTTGAAGAAGAGGAAGAGATTGTCCAAGGGTGTCGGTAGTTCCCGATCTAAGAAATGGAAAACCATGAGTGTTGAAGGGCCCGAGCAATCTACTTGTAGGTTCTTCTTAGTCTTTTCCTTTGTTTATTCCTTCACTTATTATTTATGATCTGTTTTCTGTGCAGCCTTCGACCCTTTTGGGGAGGCTCTAGATGCTGCTTCGTGTCACCGCTCTCTTCATAGTATCGCTCCCTCTGGATGGGTCAGCGGGCTGATGAATATGGAGATCCCAGAGCTGTCTGCCTTCTTTAACCATTCAATCTTCTGTAGTATTGTTGTTGGTAGTGTCCTAGATGCAAGATTGCGGGAGGTTTCTGAAGAATCTGGGCCATCGAAGGAGCAATATGAGAAGCTGATGTCGGAGAAGCATGCTCTTGAAGTGAAGGCAACCGAGCTGGAGGTGGACTGTGGGGATCTTCAATCTGAACTAGATACCGTGCCTGGAGTTGTGCAGAGAGTCATTGCGGAGAAGGAGATAGAGGTGGGTGCTCTTACAGACCAGATTCATGAGAAGGATGTGCTGCTGAAGAGGGCATAGGATGCACTTGCAGAACAATCTGGGAAGTATGGAAGGTTGATTGTTGAAGTTATTCCCCATGTCTGCAAGTCTTTCCTGAATGGTCCTGAAGTTGGTACGCTGCTGTCGAAGGTCTTCAATGAGAATAGAGTTGTCGCAGAGGCAGGTTTGATGCGCGCTTTGTCTAATGAAGGTGTTGTTGATCTAGCAGGCTGCAATATTCCTGAAGATACAGCTGAGCGCCTGGACTCTGCATTGGACGAACTGGCTAATGTTGACTCTGCATACCTTCGTAGATTAGCATCCAACCCTGAGGCTTCCCCTTCTGATCTGCTGCAGATTGCTCCGTGACTCCTCTGGTATCTTGTGAATTTGAAACTTTGTTGGTGGACTGATGTGGTCCTTTGAACAATCTTTAACGGCCTGAGTGCCTTTGAATAATTTGTACCTTTGCTAACCTCCCTTTGTCTTGGGGGAGGTTTTTATATATATGCTTTTGGTACTTGAAATTTCTTAACCATACCCTTGACTTCTTTGTTATAACGAGTCCGTCTCTGAGTGGTTTTATATTTGGCCGTTCCCTTTGAGACTCTTTTTGTTGCTTCATGAATGTCTTGATGGGCGTCCCCTTGAACATTTACATGAAGTCTTTTTTTTTACGCGCGTTTAGAATATATTGATCGATCTTAAAAATATGTTGAAAGCTTTATTTATTTAAAAATAATTGGCAGGAGGACATTACATAGTAAAGTTCCTAGCTGCTAGCTTTCTTTCTTGGGACTTATCCGGTAGCTAATCGGACTTATCCCGTTGCCTTTTTAGGTAATTTACCTTTTGACGGAGGTCTTTTTGGTCCTCCGTCTTTTCCCCGAAGCTCCTTGGTGCATTGTTTTTCATGGCCCCTTTATTCCTTCTGCGTGTTCTTCTTATGAACTTTGCTGTTTCAAGGGCCTTTGTTTTTCTTTCTGGCTGCATCGGAGCCCTCATGCTTCTCTTATCTGCTGAGCTTCAGTTTTGCTCGAATTTTCCTTGTTCGTTGATCGGGTTAGATGATAATGTTGCTATCCCTGACTCACTTTGGAACTTTATTTGTGAGTGGATTGTGGACGCTATCATCCCGAACTTCCTCATTGCTTCTCTCCCAAGTATTGCGTTGTTGTCAGAGTTTGCTGATATGACCATAAAGGTGATTCTTTCTGTCTTCCATTTTGGATATTTTCCTATTGTTACTTCTGTCCTTAGCTCTCCAGTTGGCCATATTCGTTCTCCTGCGAATCCTGTTAGCGGTTTTTCAACTTTTCTTAGCTTTTCTCTGACACTTCTTGGCAACTTGGAAAAGTAATTTTCGTAGAGGATGTCACATTCGCTTCCCCCATCTATCTGAACATTCCTCATTTTGGCGCCTGCGATCGTAGCCTCAATGACGATTGGCCCGCTAGATGGTAATATCTGCCCCAGTGGCGGGAACTGGTAATTCTGTTCCTCTGGGTGCTCTCCGTGCACCTCGGAGCGTATCATGAGGATCTGTGATGGCGCTGGTTTTTCTACTTTATCTTCATTCTTTATCCTTGTTGCCTGGCGGATTCCTTTGACCAGATGGTCTAGCTTTCCTGATTCTACAGCTTCCTCTATGGCTCTCCTTAAGTTTCTGCAATTGTTAGTGTCATGGCCATGGTCTCTGTGGTATTCACAGTATTTATCCATGTTCTTCTTTTTTGTTATAAGTTTGTTTGGGATCGGGAAAGTGGATGCAACTCGCTTTGTAG
This sequence comes from Erigeron breviscapus, assembly GCA_034093135.1. Lineage (NCBI taxonomy): Eukaryota > Viridiplantae > Streptophyta > Magnoliopsida > Asterales > Asteraceae > Erigeron > Erigeron breviscapus. Next base: position 1,821,442 of record CM067170.1, on the reverse strand, counting down.
CCAAAATCTACTTTGTGGTTTTTATGAGACTGGACAGGATATCAATCCCACTGTCTCTGTCTCTCCCCGGCCACTAGTTCTCGTCTCGTGTATACCGGGGGAACCTTCCGTTTCCCCCGTACTCCTTCCTCTTTCTTCCTGAGGAGTAATCGACGTTCGTTGTTTCCCTTGCATCCAACCAGATATGGGCTTTGTCGGTTAACCCATCGTATGTTTCAGGTAGATCAGTGCTTAGGTGCTCAATGCGGTCTATTGTGCGGAGTCCGTGTATGAGCCCTGAAATTCTTTAACTCTCTGGTAGTCCTCGTACTTGTTGGGTTTCATTAGTATACCTGACAATGAAATCCCTTATCTTTTCGCCTTCTTTTTGCTTAATATTGTGCACAGAAATATGAGTTTTTCTGTGCTTCTTTTGCATGCTGAACTGGGATCTGAATTTGTTTTTGAGCACCTCGAAGCTATCAATGTTGTTCTTGGGTAGGCCATTGATCCATTCCCGCGCGTCATCTATCAATGAGTAAGAGAAAGCGTGGAATGTGGTCGGCATATCCCATCTTCGAATCATAGCTGCTCCGACGAACTTCTTCAAGAAGTCGTCTGGGTCGCTTTTTCCATCGGAATACCCCAAATGTTGAAGGTATTTCATTTTCGCTGGCAGTGGGTCACTTTGTATGGTTGCAGAGAATGGGTTGTCATTATTTACCAGGTGGGATAGGTCGACTGGTTCTGGGTCCTCCCATTCATATGAATCGTAATCTGGGTGAATTGTATTCCTCCGGGGGTGCATGGCTCCTTGGTGACGTCTTCTTGGCGCGCCCCGATTCTGTTGAGGTAGTAGGGTGTTCTCCGGACCTCCACCGAAGCCGGGTAATAGCCCTACTCGAGCTCTCCTGAGGGTTTCTCCTTCGGCGTTGGTTGGTGCATCCTTTTCTCCTATCCGTGCCTTAGTTGTTCTTATCGCGGGGGTTGTGACGGTCTGGGTGCGCCTCCTTTGCTGTGACTGCATCCTTTCGTTTGGCCTCCCTGAGGGGGTCTCCATCTCAATGTATTCATCTATCGAGTCCGAGTCATAGTCGTTTCTAGATTTCTAGTAACGTTGTAGATCTGACTCATTTCTCTTAGACGATGCATGATTGTATTTAGTACATCGTAATTAGCTTGCACGTATGCATCGTTTATTTCGCTCTGCTGATGTCGATGCTCTATTAGTATCTCTAGGGACCAGTGATGTTCCTTGGTTGGGCGGAGTGGTGTTTGACCTGTTCTGTCCCTGGCCCTGACCTTCGAGTGGGGTAAATAAGAAGCTGTTTCAACCCTTGGATGGGGTGATTATCGGTCTATTTGCATCTTGGCTTCGAGGGGTCATTGCGGGTTTGTCCGGGCACTGACCCTCGGGGTGTGGCTCTGTCTGGACCTTGACCTTGTGGCGCGGGTCTATCCTGGCTTTGGCCCTGTGACGTGGTCGCGAATCTGTCTAGACCTTGACCCGGTGACGTGATCACGGGTCTCTCTAGACCTTGACCCGGTGATACGGATCTATCTAGACCTTGACCCGGTGATGCGGATCTATCTAGACCTTGGCCCTGCAACGTGATCACGGATCTCTCTAGGCCTTGACCCAGTGTTGCGGATCTGTCTAGACCTTCTTGTGTACTTGACCTTGTTCCTGCAGTCGCACCGTAATCGCCTGTAATAACAGGTGAATTGGAGCTTGACACTGGCGTGTCAAAGGAAAATTGTTCCCAAAAATTCAGCCCTCCGGGGGGTGTTCGAAATCCTCCCGAATTGGGTGTTCTTGGTGAGTAATTGATGTCTCTGTCGGCCATGGTAACTGATTATTCTGATCGTGGGTGGGTTTGAAAAGGTTGTGTTATTTATTTTTTGCTTTTGAGGGATTTGTCCCACGGATGGCGCCAATTTGTTTGATCAAATAATCGCACTATGGCACAACCGAAGGGGTGTGTGGATTTTGGGGGTGTTTTGTAGGCGATTCCCTACTGGTAATAGGGCTACGGCCGCTTTACGCCTAATTGGTGTTTGTTTGTCACCGAGCCTTGAGGATCGGTATAGTATTGTGTATGCATAAGAGATGATCTGTGCCGTGTGGCATCTCCTCTTTATATAGAGGGTAGAAATTTGGAGAGGAGGGTAAGAGAATTAGGGTAAATCTCTTCCTCTTTTAAGAATATATTTTATCTTTTAGGGAGATTCGTGATGATCTCTTCATGAGCCGTATCCGAGGTATTCGGGATTTAAGTGTATTGTTTTAATTAGATAATCATGGAAAGGATCTTCGTCCGATTTCCTTGATATGTTTCCTCGGAGCTGGGTATTTGTTACCTCGGGAGCTCCGGAGTGATTATATTAATCGGAGGTCGAGCTCCGTAAATAAATAGTTTTTACCTGTACGAAGGTGTTTTTCGTATCTGCTTCGGGTACGGAGGTGGAACTCCGTATAGGGTATATCATCATCCATCAAGTTAAAAACCCTAACAATTAACCCTATATAAAGGGGTTCAGGGTTAAGGCTTTTGTGTGACAATTAGAATTGTAAAAATCCTAAATAAGTCCTCTCTTCTCTTCCTCTTAGTTCGACCGTAGCATCAAAAGATAAGGTTTTTTCTGTTTTGGTTAGTTCGACTACAAGGGGTAAACACAAAGGGTTGTGAGTTCGTGATCGGGTACTAGCATACATACGTAGTGGTGTCAAGTGTGCGATCGTAGAGGGGTTTTACTTTAAACCCTAATAATAATAATAATAATTATAATAATAATAATAATAATAATAATAATAATAGTAACTAAAATAATAATAATAATAATAATAATAATAATAATAATAATAATAATAATAATAATAATAATAATAATAATAATAATAATAATAATAATAGCTTAATAATAATAATAATAATAATAATAATAATAATAATAATAATAATAATAATAATAGTAATAATAATAATAATAATAATAATAATAATAATAATAATAATAATAATAATAATAATAATAATAATAATAATAATAATAATAATAATAATAATAATAATAATAATAATAATAATAATAATAATAATAATAATAATAATAATAATAATAATAATAATAATAATAATAATAATAATAATAATAATAATAATAATAATAATAATAATAATAATAATAATAATAATAATAATAATAATAATAATAATAATAATAATAATAATAATAATAATAATAATAATAATAATAATAATAATAATAATATCAACAAAATAATATAGTAATAATAATAATAATAATAATAATAATAATAATAATAATAATAATAATAATAATAATAATAATAATAATAACAATAAAAATGAATTAAAAAATAATTAAAACTCCTTAAGTACATGAGAATGCTTGAATAATAATAAGTATATATGTACAAGTCCAATATAAATACAAGATTACAACCAATGAGCCTTGTAACAAATGAAAAACACGAAAATATATACATACATACCTACATACATGACATATATATATGTATACACATACTAGAATAAAAATCTACTTACACTACAAACTAATACAAATTAACTTTACAACACATATATACCCTTAACCTATACATTTATACACTTATAAAATTTAAATAAAAAAAAAAGGGGAGAAACCCTATCCTTAACTCCTTGGCCGTCCCCCCCCCCCTCACACACACACTTCACCAAAACAAACACACACACATCTTAAAACTTTCTCTCAACTTTTCTTCACACTTTCTTCACCACTTTCGGATTTTGCAAGGAAAAATGGGGCTTAAATCTAATCTAAACTATTGTAATAATAACTTTTCTTGTTAATTCATCATCTAAGGTCAAGTATGGAGTCATTTGGGGGTCTTGAATGTCACGAAAAATCTGCCCAAAATCATCTTCAAAACCAAGTTCTTCAAGGGTATAAATCTTCACTTTTTTTACTAGATTCAATCTTGTTCTTGTTTATATTCAAAGGTTTTATCAAAAGTTTATGTTTTCTTCTTGATTTCTTTGTTATATACACTTGATGAAGGCAAAGTTGATAGGATCTTTCTCCTCATACATATGCATGTCGAAATCTATGAGAAAGATCCAAGGATTCAACAAGTTTAAGACCCAAAAGTGTTGTTATAGATTAGTAGCTCTTAAAGTGATTTTCCTTTTCATAGATCTATATGTTTTTGTATATTTTGAAGAATATATTTCTGAGATTTTTCATTAAAAAGATGTTTTTATGTTGTTGAAAGTTAGATCTATAAAGATTGGTATTGAAAAGTGTTGATTTGAATGAATGCATGTTAGATCTAAGAAAGTTGAATCTTGTTGTTGGATTATGAGATGGATGAACTTGTATTAAGTGAAAAATATGTTAAAAGAGGTATAATAATCTGGAAATTTGATGTTAAGAGGTATAAAAATAAAGTATTAATCTTGTAAATGATAAACTCAAGTGTTAATAAAGCAAGAATGGTCATTGGTGAGTTGTTTGGACCCAAATACTTTCTGACAGAATTATTCTTCTGTCTTTGGACGGATAAACTGAACATGTGAGGGCTGTTTCAAGAAAAACTTTCAAAATAAAAGTTGTAGATAAAAGAGTTAAGTTTAACCTCCAACTGGAATCACTCAAAAATAATAAACCAAACCAAAGATATGATTTTTCTACCAAAAGTGGTCAAAACTGGATTTTTGTCTTAATGTTGAGTCAACTTTGACGATTTTTAATTTCTTAACTAATAGGTTTCAGAAGTTTAAACCTGGTGTGAACTGAGTTCAAAGTGTCCCTAATGTAAAATAAAATTGGGGGATTTTTCTTAAATGTTCATCATCGAAATCTTTTATAAAATATATTGAGTCGCACAGCAGCAAGCTTTCTGACCAACTTTGGTTTTGTAATTTTTAGAGGTAGTAAACAATGTCTGAAATTTAGCAAAAATTCACATAAATATAGGACACATATATGTCTCTGTATAAAAATCACCAACGTCCAAATAATTCAACTTAACCAAAAATGACTACTCAACATTTTATGAAAATAAGTGTTAAAACAGAAAATTCCAAGTAAAAGTTCTCCACAATAAAATAAGCTAAAAGTCACTAGATTGCAACTTTAACCAACTCCAACAATCTAGTAACAAAAAGTATTATTGACCTACTGAGAATATGTCAAATAAAAGTTATAAAACTTAACTTGGTTATTAAATGGCAAAGGCAAGCCTACAAACCACTAATTCAGTTCAAATAATCACTAACCGAAAGCACCAAATTGCACATATCACACCACCACCACTATCACGACTTTGGACACCAAAATATGATGAACTTTCTGGAAATAATGAAACAAGAATGAAAATTCATTTTGAAGCACCTTAGTTGCTCAAGAAATGAGGCTAAAATCACTATTTCGGTAAACGATTTTTAATCATAAAACCCTCAAAATAAGCAAGACACAAGAGAGGTTGAATTGATATGATTTTGTATGAATAAAATTTGCCTAAAAGGGGTGAGATTTTTGACCAAAATGTTTAGTGATGATTTCTAAGAATTTCCATGAATTATTGAATTTAAATAGTAATTAAAAGACATAAAAATCCATAAATAAATTATGTAAGTCAAGAATGAAGTTAAATCATCTTAACCATTGATAAAAATAACTAAAACCTACTGGGGAAAAATAGTCAAAAGACAAGAGACATGTGTTACCTAATTTTAAGATAAATAATTAAGTAAAAATAATTAATTAAATATTATCATTAAAATAAATGGGAAATACATAAATAAAAGTATAAATCATGAAATTGGTTAAATAATCACAACCAATGATGAAAGTGACTAAAACCTACTGGGATAAAATCATTTAAGTCAAAGAACAAATGTCATATAAATTAGAAATAATTAAGTAAGTGAAAATCACTAATAAATAACTATTTTTAAATTAATAGAAAAATTACATAAATAAATATATATATATATATCACAATATTCTAAGTTAAAGAGGCATAATAATCAGAATATAACCCAAATATAATTAGCCACGAATTATAAAGGCAAGTGAGGTACTTAAAAGTATTTTTAAAGAATTATTTGGTTAATAAATCAAGAAAATGAATAAGTAATTAATTAAATAACATTAAATTAAATAAATAATTTTAAATCAGAAAGTATTCATAAATATTAATATTATGAAGTTGCTAATGTCAAATATTATAATCAAGCAAAGCACACAATGGGAACCATGATAATCAAAGGCAAGTTACCGAAATTCTAACAACTTATAACTACATGTATAATGAAAGTGACCCTTTTACACCAACACTCTCTACAACCAAAAAGATGCAAATATTAACAATATACTTGGATCCAAAATTTATGACAACATAATGAAAGTGGCATTTCTTAGTGATGGCTTAAGATAGGAACTTACGTATATTAGTCCTATCGTAGGGATAGTCTTGGCTCGAAATGTGATTGGGGAATATAACGGATATATGATCAAGGAAGCGATAGATGGGAAGTAACCATTTTGGATAAGTGAATATAATATGCGGCATATCAAGGTGAGTCATAGCCCCCTTTCAAACTCTTTTATATGTTTTACTTGCGGGGTGAAAGCATGATTAATTAAAATGACTTTCTCTTATGAAATGATTCTTTGAAATAATGATAATGATATGGGAATTATATTGTATGTTCAACATGTTATATGTTATATGATGAGCTTGAGTACTGTCAAACGGTGGTCCCTTGTACACTACTATTAACTCATTTGAGGCCTGTAGTTAGAGGGTTGCGCAACTAGGACTTGTCCCCTCATCCAATATTATAGGTAACGGTGGGATGTTTGGTCTGCCTTGGTGGCCACCTTCATCGCCAGTCTGGCCTCGCGGTGCTCTACCTACTATATATTTATGGGCGTCTCCATGGCACGACCCTTGGTTATCTTTATGCACGTGATTGACAGCATGTGCTTATCATTATCTTATCATTTGGGACATTATCTGATTATTGGGACATAACCGGTCTTAGTAGTGGCTCAAGAACAATCTCATCAAATTATGTCATGGTAGTCTTACCATTGACCAAGAGGTATTGATATATATTGGATGGAAATTGTGGATTGAACATACGGTTTGGGTATTGGACCTTATATGGAATCTTGAAAGTTGTTGAAATTGGCAATATTGAAGTATTGATGACCAAATGGTTTTGGTATAATGAATGATTAATCGATTGATATATTTTTCTGTCACGATAAATGTGACAAATGAGAACTTTATAATTTACCTTGGATTTCTCAACTATTTTGAAATGGATATGTAACGAGTTTACTTGCAAACCTATGCACTCACCAACTACGTTTTCGTAGTTGACACTTTTCTTTATGCTTTTCAGGAATTAGCATAAGCTTTGAGGAATTATATGCATCATGATTGTTTGCATTGCACTTTGGAGTCAAAGATCAAACCTTGTGACGGGCAATGGAATCCGCCTTGATCATTGTAGTATATCATCTCATGTATTTGTTATTTGTTTCGTGGACTCAATATCCAAGTATGGTAGACGTATTGTACTTGGGAATTGGTTCACATGCTTGTGCATTGTAAAATTATTTTTATCAATAAAAGCTATGGTGAATGTTATCTGTTATCCTTTGTTTTGAATACTCGACTTTCTGTACATCTCAACGTTCCGCCTTGGTCGGGGTGTTACAGATTATTTGTATGATAATTGTTATAAATTCTAACAGTGGTATCACGAGCCTACTATATGATATATTAGTTACAAAGTTCAAAACTTGAGGGGGGGTTTTGAGGGTTGGTTCGATTAATTAAATAAATAAATAATTGTTTTGTTTGTTTTTTTTATATAAAAAATCGAAAAAGATAAAAAAAAATTAGGGTTTTGTTTTTTTTATCATTAATTAAAACCACTAAAGTTAATGGTTAAATTAAACCCTCTATGCAAGTTTTGATTATGTGAATTAACATGTTTATGTGATAAGTTGCATGTTGTTTGTATCTTTAATTTAATGTTGTTAAATAGAAGTAAAACCATGAGAAAATCATGCAAAATTCTTTATGGTTATTACTTAGATATATTGATATATGTTGCTTAGTTTAAAGTTCCAATAATAATTGTTATTTGATAATTATGTGACAATGTGAATTTTTCGTGTGATTTTTCCTGTTTGACACCAGTTCACTAAAAAATTCATATAAAATCAACCGTAATGAGTTAGGAGCTCTCCTTTGGACTGTAGATGCACGATTCATAGGGCTACAACTTTGTAGTTCTGAGCTAAGTCCAATTTCGGACGTTTACTATGTCAAATATGGTCGTGAAGCTGATGGAAATTTCCAGTCAGCATCTTAATCTATGTGTTTATTTGATAATTGTATGTTTGTATATTGTTTAAAGGCTTACGCAATCAAGGTAACTTGATGTATGTGGTCCTCTTCTATAAAGGGGAGCCATTCTTAAACATGTACATTAACCATAGTGACCATGATTTAGGTTGCCCACCAATAAATCGTTGCATGATTAATTGTTAATAGTTAGTAAGTTTATTATTTTGCTATTATTGTAAATAGTGATGCAAAATTGTTTTAAGAAAAGAATAAACTTGACTAATGAATAATGAAATATGATTTGTTTTAATAAAATTGGTGTCTTACAATCAAAAGATACACCGGCTCACCCATTTGAACAAACTCTAAGAGAGGTATAAGTCGGGACGCGTTAGCTCCCTAAAGAAGTGGGTACTTAATTGCTTCGCGCAAACCTTACTTCTGCGCTTCTTTGTGCGTTCAATTGGAGCTACCGAGCTCTTTTGTATTGTTAAGACAATAAAAATGATTTTATTAAACATTATGTTATGAAGATGTTCATGAATCTTCATACATAAACTTTTGATTCACATCAATTGTATTATCCAACTAAAGTTAAGTCTTTGCCACCCAATTTGCTAAGAACACTTGCAATTGCCTTTTGCTCTACGTGAGACGTAGGTGAATTGCAACCCCAAGGTAAATTACTACTCATCGTGAGACGGTGGTAGACTATTTACAGTTCTTAATTGGGCGACTTAAAACGAGTTAAGCGGTGAGACCTTAACCCGTGGCATAAGATGGGACAAAACATGATTACAAAACACTTGATGCCCCTATACAAGTGTAATTTGTAAGTCCCATAAAATCTAAGAATTGTACTTGAAATGCAATTACTGATCGTCACTTACCTTTTAAGTACGTCATTTCTAGCAGATCAACTGATGAAATGGTGGTATGTCAATTGGATCCTAGCCTTAATGAAATTAATTGTTAAATGATTTAACTTGGGTAATTATATTTCTTAAGGAATTTATTATCGAAAATACTGATTTTTGAACTTGAATCTGTTTTGTAGATGGCAACAAATCCTTCACAAAACATACACCAATCGGCTTTCAGGTCGATGCTAGAAAGAGAAAAGCTTTCTGGAACCAACTTCAATGAATGGTATCGTCAGCTGAGGATCGTCCTAAGAGTTGAGAAATGAACCAATGTTCTTGAAAAACAGATGCCCGTTGTCCCTGATGCTACCACTGTAGCGCAGTTGGAAGCATATAATACTCAGTACGATAGACATAATGAGGTGGCTTGTTTGATGCTAGGTAGCATGACTCCTGAGCTTCAAAAGCAATTCGAATTGTACAATCCGTATGATATGATCAGAGAACTCAAGTCTATGTATGAAAAACAAGTTGGAGTTGAATTATTTGAGCTAATTGAGTCACTCCATGATTGCAAGCATGAGTATGGGAAATCGGTCAGCGCTCATGTACTCAAGATAAAGAGTTACTTTGAGCACTTGGAAAGGCTAAACTATTCGTATCCTCTGCCTATTGCTGTCGGCATGATCCTTAAGTCCCTTTCCAAGGATTTTGAGGGTTTTGTGCGCAACTACAATATGCACAGCATGAGCAAAGCGATAGCTGAACTTCATGCCATGTTAATTGAGTATGAGAAAAACCTTCCCAAGAAATCTCAGACACCCCAAGTTCTTATGATCAAGGGGGAAAGGTTCAGAAAGCAAAACAACCGAAAGCTAAGGGCAAGAATGTTGTTAAGGGTAAGCAAATTGCTTATGACCCCAAACCTAAAAAGACCCCTCCGACGAAAAAGGAGCATCCGGCTAAGGACCAGACTTGTCATCACTGTGCTGAAGTGGGACACTGGAAGAGGAATTGTCCTAATATCTAGCTGAGTTGAATGCGAAGAAGAAGCAAGCTGGTTTAGCCAGTTCTTCAGGTATCTTCACAATTGAATTATATTCCTTTTCTAAGCATAATTCATGGGTTTATGGGTATGAACGTAATAAGTAAAGTTGTTGTATGTTGATCGTTGTGTCGTGGTCCCTCCTTTCCATTGAAGATGCCTCGTTATTTATAGAGCTGATTGTTGAACAGAATTATCCGTAATATCTGGGATCTTCCCTGA
>CM067170.1:1784544-1809953 GCA_034093135.1 Erigeron breviscapus | reverse complement strand
ATCACATTTCGTTTACGGATTTATATCTAGCATAACAACGTAACCCAACACTTATACACCATATCAATATATCATATTTTCATATCTATATCTATCTATCTCTCTCTCTCTTCTCTCTCTCTAGAGAGCCGTTGAGAGGTTTCTCCGGCTTCTCTTTGAGATCGAGAGTAGATCTGAGATCGAGATTTTCCGGTTAAGTCTTCCACTCCGGTGGATCTAACCCTATTTTTTTTTCACCCCGGGCCGGAGGTCCCTTCCACCTCGGTGGATCTGGAAGCAGCCTCCCCACCTTTGTGTGGGGGTAAGGTCTGTCTACATCATACCTCCCTCATAGCCCGACTTATGTCGGGATTGAGTACCTTGTTGTTGTTGTTGTTGTTGTTTGTTAGTTTTTGTTTCTTTTTTTTTTCTCTCTTTTTTCAGTAAAATTTATTTTCGCTATTCTTGTCTTGGCCCAGTGTTCACGTTGGTGTAGCAACTTCTTCATCTTCACCTGCATATTTCAAATTAAGGTCAGAAAGAATTACCATCATCTCTTTCTCTTCATCATATATATCACTTTCTATATATATATATATATATATTTGTTTCTTGCATTATATTTTATTGAGTTGCCTGTTCATAGTCATATTATATATCCTTCTGTGTTCTTTATAATATATATATAAACAATATATAGAATCTGTATGTAATATGTAGTGAAAACTATGGAATTTGATGTATAAACTTCAACACTCATTTGTTTAACTATGCGTATCACATGGGATTCATTTTATTTAAGATTTTATTCAAAGTTTAGCGAGCTTTTTATTATAATTCATCATTTTGTTTATAATTTTTCTTTGTTTTTATAGATTATTCTTATAGTGGTCGGGTCGGTTGTGTACATAAATTGGGATCATCACTTATTAAGGTTTTAATCTGATAATCTCCATGTTCGTCACAAATGCTTTTAATTTTGTTTCTGTCACGCTATATATAGAGAGGAAAGTTAATTTGCAATATATATACATATATGTATAAGTATGTTTGTTTAATGTGTTTGTTTATGATCCATTTGATGGTTTATATATGTGAGTGGTTACCACTATGTTATGAGCTTGATTTTTATTAAACTTTAACGAAAAAGGATCTTTGATTCTCGGTCCGTTGTTTCATTTTAGTGTTAATCATTTGTATGCCTTTGTTTCTTTGCTTCTACATATATATGAAAAGATTAAAGAATGAAGTACCAATGTGATAGTAATTGAACATCAGGAATTGTTAAATTCAATGAATTTCTTGATTGATTCTTCACAAAGTTTTTGTTTATGAGAACCTTACTGATTTAGTCAATGAGACGACTAAATTTTGAGGGGAAAATGATATGGACAATGTGCTTCTAAATAGGTTTTCTTGTTCTTGTTTGATGATTACTAAAGTCATTATGCTAGATTACTCTGATAGTCTGATAGAATGGATTGGTTTTTGCATCACGAGGCGTTTGCATTTGCTACTTGAAGCTCACAAAATTTAGTCTTTACTTGTGTGGTTGTTGACAGATGGATAAAGATATGGAAGATGTTGATAAACGTGTCCAGTGGCTCCATTCTGAACAGTATTCCGCTGCTGGTGACATCTTTGGAGAGCCACAAAAGACTTGTCGAGTTGGAGATAGTTACCAGGCACAAATCCCACCTTTGATGAATGAAAACGAGCGTGTGCAGCTCATACAGTTCACATTTGGTCATGCCGAGCAGACTGATGTTAGAAATCACTTTGGCTTTGGTCTGCCAATTCCTGTCAGTTGGGTTCATAATCAACATAAAAGTAAAGAAGAAATCATGGAATCTGGAGAGGGTATATCTGGTATTTTAGGTTCTGGAACAGGCATTGATCTGTTTCCGGTTCCTTGTTCATCTGGGGAAGAATCTTGGAATGAAATTGACCATAAAAGCTTTCTTCTTGGTTTATACATATTTGGCAAAAATCTTCGCCTGGTGAACAGATTCATGGGGAATAAAGGAATTTCAGATGTAATATCTTATTACTATGGAAAGTTCTATAGAAGTGATGAACATCAAAAGTGGTCAATGTATCTGAAGAAGAGAGGCAGAAAGTCCATGCCAGGAAAAAACATTTTCAAGGGGTGGAGGCGACTGGAGCTTTTGTCTCGCTTACTGCCTCGTGTGACAGATGAATGCAAAACTCGTTTGACTGGGGTATTTTTTCCTACTGCCACATTCGTATTAGTTATTTATTCTATTATGTTCGGTACTTCGGTTAGCTGGTTAGGAAGTCCTTTATATACTACAAACATCTATTCATTTACACAAACTACTCTTTAAGATAGATATGATTTCGTTTTCAGGCCAGTAGTACATTCGATGAGGGAGAAGTTACATTTGAAAAGTATTTATTTACTTTGAGGGATGTAGTGGAAATCCATTTTCTTGTAGAAGCCGTAGGTATTGGCACAGAGAAGCAAGACCTTGCTGTCAAAGTCAAGAAGCGAGCGAGAAACAATAAACAAGTGAAAACCAAGAAGCTTCACCCTGATTGTGCTTCTCTTGAAACAGAAGAACTTGTCAATATGTTGAAGGATCGCATCGGATTAAGCAAATCAAAGTTAGATGACCTCTTTTGGGAAGCTGTTTGGCCTCGTCTTTTAGCAAAAGGATGGCACTCTGAGCAGCCTAGAAACTATTCATTGGAAAACACAAACCATTCTTTGGTGTTTCTTGCACCTGGTGTAGTAAAGTTTTCAAGAAGCAGCCTGGAGAAAGGAAGTCACTACTTTGACTCATTCACCGAAGTGTTGAATAAAGTTGCATTGGAACCACATCTTATTGGGCACGAACCAGACAAAGACAGCTCGGTGGAGCCGCCTGCTGAACAAGGATCGGATGATGAACAAGATATGATCAAATTTACAATTGTGGATACCAGTATAGTTGGGTCTATTAAAGCAAAAGAGATCACTTCACCTGCTTTGAAATCAACTAATATGCAAGCATTATCGAGTGTTTCTGGAGGAACTGAACTTGACACAACAGAAGAATCGCATAATGAAGATGTGCAGTATAATAGAGTCAAAATCTCTGGTGCCCTTAGTTTACAAGATTGTGAAACTAGTGCTACAGACGAGGACAGGACGGACCATCTTGAACCAGTGATTTCAAAAATGGGAGACAACAAAACAGAATCAACTACCAATGTACAACCAGTCAGAAAACTAAAGATGATATTCAAAACAACAGCAAAGCCTCCTGATATTACTACTACTAGAAATGATTGTGCAAGTGTTGAAGATGAAACTATGCAAGATCCACGTCCTAAAAAGAAGCATAAAAGTATATTGATAGACTTGAACAGCCCTCGAGTAGCTCCAGTTTCCGATTTTGACTACTCATTATGCTCTGCTAAAGAGTCGGTTTCCCCTGAAACAACAAGCAAGCAGCCTGAGTTGTGGAATCATGGTGCTAATGGTCAAAGACAAAGTACAAGAAACCGTCCATTGACCACAAAAGCATTGGAAGCTCTTGCCAGTGGACTTTTGAACCCAAAAAAGAAGAGAGGGTTGGAGGATGGCACCCATAGGCGTGTTCGTCCTAAAACCGCTCTTGTCTCGAGTTGTGGTGCAAGCTACTTGGAAAACAGGGTGGATAGAATCTCCTAAACGACACGAGGTTGACTCGAAGCTTAAATAACTTGCTATCATAGTCCTTTCTTTGTGACATTGTGAATTGTGATAGAGTTTTATATGAACATTGAGAACTTGGAAATTTGTTACTTGTCATGTTAATCAATATGACAAGCAGGGGGAATTTCCAAATTCATTTCCATGAAATTCTCGTGGAATCTTTGAACCAAACAACTCCTTAGTGTTACCTGTTTAACTCATATTGATATAAACCAAAACAACTTATGTTCACATAATGATATTTTAATACACCATTTTAGAGTTTCACTAACAATCATCTAACAACTAAATGCATTCTTGACTTGATGTACTAGCTGATATGAGTCCTAACTTACTTTGCAATAGTCAAACACAAGATGTCTTTAATTTTTGGAAGAAGAAACACTGATGTTATTAGATAAAAAAGCGGTACATATTAAATTTCAGATGGAGAACAGATAATTAATTAGCTATATAAACATAGCACATAGCCCTTATGGTTAAACATAATATATATCTATAATCTAATACTATCTTATAAAGCATTTTGCCCTTTTTTTTATAAGAAAAGATGATTTGAACTACCCAAAATACCCATATTCTTTATTCACTAATTTAAACATCTCTACCTAATATACCTATAATAACCTTAAATCTCAACCACTCATTTTTTTCTTTCTCCTCAAATCTCAACCACTCATTTTTTTCTCTCTCATCCATAAATCATTTTATTCCTCTAATTCGTTCAAAATCTTTTATCTCAAAAACCGTATATCGATAAATTATAAAAATTGTATGGGTGATCTTAAAATTTCATGCTCTTTCATTAGAGATGTCATTCGATATACTTTCGACGAATTGTTAAATCCGAGGGCGGAGCCCGTACGGCTAAGGCATTTGGCTATCATACTCTATGACTTGACCTATCACCCCCACCATCTCACCGCCGCATCACGCGGGCACTATCTCTCGTACTCTATAAAGCAAACTACCCCCCCTTCTTTAAGTAATTAAGATTTTGAAATGACCATATTACCCCTCTTCTTTATTCACCAATTTAAATATCTTCATCTATTTACCTATAATACCCTTAATGAAATAAATTACAACATAGATTCTCCAACACTTATTAACCCTTCTTACATCAATTACTTTACATTCACCACCACGCCGCCACCACCGTCACCGCCGCACATCGCCGCCACCACTGCCGCCGTTGCCACATCTTCGTCGCTACCACCATCACCGCCGCATCACGTGGGCATCCGTCTAGTATATATATATAGGGGGATGGTAATATAAGGCTGTTAGGTACCTAAGCTTAGGTGTGGAACACTCACATATTGTTTTTTTAATCCATAAAATTCATGGGGGCTCAAGCATTTATTCATTAATCAAAAATATTAAAAAATTTGTATGTGAGGGTTCCACACCTAAGCTTAGGTGTCGGACAGCCTTATATTCACTTTTCTCATATATATATATATTGAAAGGCCGAAACAACTGATAACACTCTGAAATTAATATTACTCGTTAACCATATTCTTTATGTTTAACAAAATCCTTATATTAATTAAATTCTTGGATAAAATAACTGTTACACAATTATAGATATTATTTACCCATTTATGATATTTAATTTTAATTAGTAAACTCGTACATTTTTAAAATTTAGTGTATATCATTTAAATTGGACATTAAAAAGTTATGAATAATATGAGTTAACTAGACTTAACTATCTTTGACTGAATTCACTATGATGATCCATTTGTTGGTATAATGGTATGCAACAAGTCTTGCAAAAGATCAATACATTCGAAATGTATCTAGTTAAAAAGGAAAAGAGTTTTACTTTTTTCTATATATAGAGGCCATTTTTTTTCTATGGGTTTGGATTTTGGAACGGACAAAGGTGTAAGCCCACTACTTGAAGCAACTTCTATAAGCCCAACAAGAGATCTCAGGCCAAACGTTTTATATTATCTCTGTAAGCAACTTCCATTGTTTTTTTCTTTTTACTTGTTTATTCCCCTGAATTAATTTCAAAAAACAACACATGGCCATATTTTTTTCGAAATCAACACATGGCCATATTTTTTCCTTCCATCTTTAGCATATAGCTAGTCAATAGATCTCACCCGGAGTTACCTTGGGTTAAACTTATCAGTGCCATACATGGTTCGTCGGTTTGGGAGGATTTTAGGTGTAAAGGCAACGGAGTATGGGCTCAAATATGTAAGACTTTCACTCATATTCACAATATCACTTCTATCCCTCGTGATGTTATTAGAAAACGAGTTCATGATGGTTCTTCTACAAGGTTCTGGCTGGATCCTTGGCGGGAAGGCGAGATTCTTGCACTTAGGTACCCCCGGCTCTTTGCTTTGGAATTGAATAAAAATGCTTATGTTTCTGAAAAACTTAGTGGACCGAGTTACTCATGGAATTGGCGCAGAATGATCAGACCAGGAAGAGAACAACAGGTCTTTGACGATATGGTTACTTCTATTGGCAATTTTAAATTGTCAAATGGTATTGATGAGTGGATCTAGAATTACCATGGTGAAAAGCAATTTCAAGTGTCCAATTTCCGTCAAGCTCTTGACAGCTTCATGTTACCTTCTGATAATTTTACAACTTATTGGAACAAATGGATTCCGAAGAAGGTAAATATTTTCACTTGGAGACTATTTCGTGATCGACTACCATCTAGGATCAACTTGGCACTCCGTCGAGTCCCCAATGTATCATTAAGCTGTCCAATATGCTTCTCAGGTCTCGACACAATTGAACATACATTCAATACCTGCAGAATTGTTAGTGGCTCTAGAATTTACCTCTCTCGTTGGTTACGGCTCACAATCCCAGAAAGCAATCCGTCTGATCTGCGTGACTGGGTTCAAAGCATACAAGGCTCTTCCTCCTACAAGCAGCTCATCCTTGGCATTCTATCGTGTTGGTGGTGGTTATTATGGAAGAATAGAAACAAGGCGGCATTTGAACAGGATCATGACACGAGCAAGACAATTTTTAATTCTACTATTTCTATTTCGTTTTTATGGTTATCGTCTCGTTGTAATAAGTTTAGTATATCGTGGCCTGCGTGGCAGGTTAGTCCATCTTATCTGATGTAACCCGTCCTTCTTCTTCGGCATCTTGCCGAAGAGTTTATTAATAAAAAATAAATTTTGCTGTTCAAAAAAAAAAATAGTCATATACCAACCAGTGTCATGTCTCCTGAGACTCCTGTAAGGTTGTAACACACTAACACCCCAACTTCTAAAAGTTATTATTTATATGTCAATATAATGTATCATAAATGTTTTATAAAATTGTTAATTGGTAGGTTAAAAAGGAAATATAATGTGTTGGGAAAAGAACCTAATAGATAATGAGTATTATGGAATGGATAGAAACTGTCAAAAGCAATACTTGGGAGACTAATACGCAAAATTCGGATGACTCTGGATCGGAGAAACACGATCTCAAACCTTGTTTGCATGTTTGTTCGTGTTTGCATGTTTGTTCCTGTTATAACGTCTTCGTCTTTTAATTAGATTGGGCATTATTGTTGTTGTCGTTGTCATTTACTCATTTAGGCTATCCGGAGTGGGACGGAATCGCCCGGCAATCCACCGGATTTTGCCACCGAGTCGCTGCCCACACCATTCCTCCCAGGCGATCCACGAAATGAGCGATACACACAAATCGCTTGAAATGTTGTTGACCGGCTCCACTTTTCAAAATTTTGTACCGTTGGAAATGTTTAGAACGGCTAGTTTGTTTCTTTTTTTTTTACTTCTAACTTTAACATGTATATAAATCTTTTTCTAACTTTTAACATGTATATAAATCACACCTTTTCACCTCCTTTTACACTTTCACTCCAATTCTTACACTCAAAAACTACTTTCAATTCAAAAAAACCACAACAAAATGAATCCCAACAACAACCAAAATAATCCCAACAACAACCCAAATAATCAACAACGTCCCTTAATCGACTTTAACGATCCAAACATACTAAACAACGCGGCTTTCATCCACCTAATTCGACAAATGAACGTTAATCAACAAAACGTCTTTCAACCACCTAGTCAATCTATGCCACAAATGGGTTTTGGTAATTAGAACGTGCCACAAGACAACTACGGTTTTCGGTCCGTTCAAGATACGTCACAACAACACTTTGATCGTCAACAACTAGCTCCAACCCCACCACGTTCTCCCGATGTCGAGTTCGTTCAAGAAACTCAACCCGAAGTTGAGTTTGAAGCCGAAGAGGCGAAGAGGGCGGTTCAAGACAATGAAAAAGGCGTCCACACAAAAAGAAGGCGGCGGATGAACCACGAACGAGAACACCGGCTATTCCGTGGTCACCAACCGAGGAAATGAATCTATGTAAAGCTTGGCTTGAGGTTACCGAAGACCCACGTGAAGGTATAAAATTTCGGCCTCTTTTTTGTATTTTTTTACTTCGGTTTTTTTTTTTTTTTGGGTTTCGGCCCTTTTACATTTTTTTGTTTTTTGTAGCAAATTTTCAAAGGGAAAGACATATTGGACTCGAATTACGGATTTGTTGCTCAAGCTAGAAAAGAAACCCGCGGGTTATCGTGATGCCGATGGGGTGGGTGCTAAATGGAGAAAAATGCGTCCACAAATTCAAAATTTCAACCAAATCTACACTCGACTCACCAATGCAAATAACCATCAAAGCGGTGCAAATGATGCCGATGTTGTGAAAAGCGCACTAGCCGAGTACCGTGGAACTTATCTCAAGGCGTTTGGGTTTTTGGATATTTGGGAGAAACTTCGGTATAGTTCCAAGTTTCACTATGTTGTTGACTTTAACGCAAAGAGACTCGTGGTCAACCAAGTGCCAAAAGGTCGAAAACGTCGTCTTCCGCCGACCCGTCTAGTCAAGGTTTATATATATATTTTTCGGTTATATATATATATATATATATATATTTACATAAGTTTAATATACAATATGGATATCAATTTTATATATATGTATATATAGGGGACCCTTATTTTGAGAACCCATTTTTTTGTAAGAACCGTGAGAACTCCTAAAATTCATATTGGATCACATGTTTTTTTTGTTCATTCACATGTGAAACGTTATAAAAATATATGTTGCAGAAGAATTTTTTTTCAAAACCTTATATATATGCCGTTTATCACATGTGAACAAAAAACGTGAACAAATTCATTCACAAGTTCACAAAAGGCTACTTTGAAGGTTTCTTAAAAAAATTTCTTCTACAACATACATTTTTATATCATTTCACATGTGAATGAACAAAAAAAACATGTGAACAAATATATAATTTAAGAGTTCTCATGGTTCTTACAAAAAAAATGGTTCTCAAAATAAGGAAACTCTCTCTCTCTCTCTCTCTCTCTCTCTCTATATATATATATATATATATATATATATATATATAATATATATATATATGTGTGTGTGTGTGTGTGTGTGTGTGTGTGTGTGTGTGTGGTGTGTGTGTGTGTGTGTGTACCTGGACACTAGTCTGGCTGAGGGATTAGTGGGTACCAAATGGTACATGGGATCAGGGGGTTTCCATCCAATTCCCCTTTTTTTTTTAATTAAGTTACATATATATATATATTATATTTTTGGTAACAATTTATACTTTATATATAGGTTCGGATGCTCGTGTTAATATCGACCTTAATTCATTGGAGGATGATGACCCGGTGTTTGAAGAAAGGGTTAGTGGTAGAGACGCGGCTAGGAAAGCCGCGCAAGCGGGTTCATCGGGTTCGGGAGGCAAAGGGAAGGGAAAGGCTAGGTATAATGAGACTTTTGACCATTTATCGGTCAAATTGGAGGGTTTGATGGACATAAGCAAGGAACGTGTTGGTATGGGTAAGGAGAAGATCGAGTTGAGTAAGATGAAGATAAAGGCGAAGGAAAGTACGATTAAGCTCGCCGAGTTACGAGTGTTGACTACCGGCTACAGTCATCTTGGAGAACCCGAACGCTCGATCATGATGAAGGCGCAAGAAGATATCCGTCAAAAATATGGATATATGTAGTTTTATTTATGTTTTAGTGTTGCTCGTTTTATGTTTTTAATTAGTGTAACTTGTTTTAGTATAACTTTTTTTTATTTATGTTTTAGTGTAACTTGTTTTTAACTTTTAAAAAAATGTAGTGTTTTAATATTAATGCATTTTTATTTAGTTTTATGAAAATATAACTTTTATTAAAGTTTAGGTACCAAAAGTGTAACTTTTTTTTTTTAATTTTAAGTCAAACACAAAAAAATAAAAATAAAAACAAATCAATCATTAACCTACCCCACCTTCCAGGCAACTCCACTCCCCTCTTTTTTCCCAAGCAACCCCCAGCAACCCAGGATGCCACATGGCGCGACCTGGTGAAAGTAGCCCAAACCCCGACAATACCACTTCCGATAGCCTTATGGTTTTACCCGTGATTTGCATCTCAAACCCAAAAGTTAAAAAAAAAATCCCTAAGAGAAATGAAAGTTATGATTATTTGGTTGGGTTTGGTGTTTTGATCAAGAAATTTGGGAGTAAGATAAAATGGAATTAACTTTTAGGTCGCATGTGATAGAATCAATCATACACAATTTTTTAAACAACGAGTTAGTAGTTAGTAGTTAGCATTCGAGACACCATAATGACATTTACTCGAATGATATTATGAACCTATAAGATGACGTAAATAACATCATATTTCATAAGGGTTGAGATGGTTGAAAGAAATTTGTCAAGTTCAACGATTTCCAATTTGACTATCAAAAATCAAATTAAATATTTCCACTAAAAATGCCAATATTAATATCTAGGATTCTTGAAGTTATTAGAGATTTGGAAGTTTTGATCAATTTGATATAAGATTACTATGATAGTTATTTTAGATAAATTAGGTCTACAAAGACTACAATGATGTAAATAAAATGATATTTCAAGTGGAAATCTATAGTTTGACAAAGTCAAATTGAAGTTTACTCAATTTTAATAGAAACTTGATAAAAAGATCTATACTTGACAATGGATAGGTAGAATAGAATTTACTTAAAAGTGAAAATGACCAATACTATAGAACTTCTCAATTAGAAGTGAAAATGAAACTGAAAACAAGTTGAGTTGAATAAGGTTATGGTCAATACTTGAATAGGTAATACATAAGAGGATCGAGGTCACACATAGTAGACATTGTTGTCGATGACAAGGTGAGTTCTCTTATTAATATAGATACAGGTATGCATTGAATCGAAGGTACGATGTACGACTTTAATTTGTAGTTGATTTTAGTGGCCTAAATTATGGTTTAGAAAGGCTTTTTGGTGGTTGGTTAATTTGGACGTAGACTTCTTTGGGTGAATGAGTAATGGATTCATATGTGCGTACAACAAATTCATTGACAATAAATAAACATTTTGGCAATTAATTTAGCCCTGACTTTTATGCAAAAAAAAAACTCTACAATCAGTCGGTCATGACATGATGTGGTCTCATTACCATTCATTTGACTCATACACTTAAGTGTAAAGTATATGCATAATCCTATCATTTGATTCTTTGAAATTTGGATTGTTTTTTTTTTGTTGTTTGTATGATCGTTGATCTCACTAAACATGTCGCTTACATTTTAGTCGACGTTCAAGAAATTAGGGATGGCAACTGGCTAAAAAAAACCAGTAACGCGCGGATACCGATCCGTCATGGACGGGTAATTTCAATAAAATTTATCCGTGGATACATAACGGGTTTAGATATGTACCCGTTTGCGTGTTGCAGACGGGTAATGGGTATACTATATCCCTAATGGATAAATCCGTACCGCAAACCCGTAATACCTACGTAACAGGCCCGTGGATATATCTGTAGGATACCGTCAAATAAAATATTATTATTTAATATTATTACAATTTATATTATATTTGTGATAGATATTAGTAAAATTTTTTTATTTGAAATTAAATTTTTTTATACTTTAAACTAAAAGTTTTATTGATAACTATAAAGCTTGATTCCCGTATTTCTAACAAATACGAGGTGACATATTATTTAGTGAATTCATTCTACTACACTATTTACCTATTAGGGTGGGGGGAGCGCCTCGCCACCCCTCCCCTCCCCGATTTTGCTTCTCCTCCCCTCCCCTCCCCTCCCCTAATGCTAGGAATGCCTCACCACCCCTCCCCTCTCCCCACCTTTTTCTATTTAATTTTATTTCTACTTTTTTTATTTAAAATAATAACTAAAACATTTTATTTAATAAATTAACAATACAACTTAAAACACAACATCAACACATCGCGATTGTTTGGAGGTGTTTGGTTTCGGTGGTGTTTCTTTGCGAAGGAGGAGGTGGTGGCATAACATCGCGATTGTTTGGAGGTGTTTGGTTTCGGCGTTTTTTTGGTAGATTGGAGAAAGTGGGTTCTTTTTGTTTCTTCCCTCTATTCATTTTTGTGGTTTTTGATTGTTTAGATTGAAAAAAAAAAGAAAAGAGAAAGAAAGAAAAGGAAGAACACGGCAGAAGCAAGAAAGAAAGAAAAGGAAGAAGAAAAGAAAAGAGAAAGACGTTGGGGGTGGGACCCGTTCTTTTTTTTTTTTTTTAAGTTTGTAACGGTCGAAACTAGCGGCACAAGAACCGGCACAGCCCTCACCATTTCCCTCCCCACCCCACCGGTACCGGGGGGTCGGCGCGGTGTGCCAACCGGTACCGGACCGGTACCTCTTCCCTCCCCTAGGCGCTCCGTCCAACCTTATATCTAGGAACAGTCTAGACTATAATTATAAATCAGTATGGACATCAAAAGGCTACTTAATTTTCGATGGAACTCCTCCACTATTTACACTATTTTAGTCTATTTACCTTTTTAATAAGATAATCCGTGGAACTATATGTGGGCTTGTATAACCGCGGATCATGGATATGGATATAATATTATACCCGTTGGTGGATACCCGCAAATTGACGGATCAAGAAAAACCCGTGGACATGATAATGGAAAAGAGGTATCCACACCCTTTACCCGCGAGGGCTATCCCTGCAAGAAATAGTGAAAAAAGGGCCGGTGGTCTAGAAGTGTTTGGAATCGAAGGCGGTTGAAAATTACTTTTCCCATTCATATGATCTAGATGTGACCGCATCTTTTGAAAATATCACTATTTGATATCATGAATTACCCACGTGGCCACGTACTTTTTTGAAATGACTTGTTTTGGTTGTACGTACACTTTCGTATGGTTGAAAATGGTCATGTTTAAAATGTCAAATGGTTGATTTATAATGTTATAAATTCCTTTCCGTAAGCATAAAAGTTGAGGTAAAAGTCGGATCGGGTATGTTCTTGGATGTTTTAAATTTCCTAACTGTTTGCTAGATTCTCATATCAAAAAATACTTAATTATATATATACTAAAAACTTATACAATAGTACAAGTTGCTAATGCATGAAATATACAAGTCAACTATGCATACTTTTCTTTTAATGGTAATTCTTTTTTCTATTTTTAACCTCAAAGTTTCTATCTTTTTAATTTTTACCCCTATCAAAATTTTCATTTTCATTTTTTGCACCAAACTTTTTTTTCCTCATGTTTCTACCACATAGCTTTCACACACTTACGGTTTCAACCACTGACAATTTTTCTTTGGTTTTTTACATATTTGCGTTTCACCCCGTGAGAAATTTTCTTTGGTTTTTTTCTTTTCGTCTCACCCTGAAATTTACAACTTCACGATTCTTGACCTGTCTTTTTTTAACATTTGGTTTTGGTTAATTTTTTGTTATATGTAATTTTCATCATTGTTTTGTTTTACGTTCGTGTAACATTTATAGTAAGACTCTATATTACATCACCGTCGTCGACATGTCATTATTTGCTTTAATATAGTTATCATTTTGTTCTTACTATTATTATATGTTATTTTTACTATTGCTATATGTTTAGTTGACTTTTTAAAAATAAAACTAGGTATTGATATAGATATATTCGTGTTATGCTAATTTCTTATTTAGGTGTCAACTAAGTCAATAAATTTTAGAATTCAAAATAATTTTACAACTGCTTTAATAAAAAATTGTTTGATGTTTTGTCAAAACTTAAATATCTATGGGTAAAGAATTACAAAACTTTCAGGTAAAGAAAACTCAAAAAATTACTAATATAAAAGTGTATAATTTGTCAAAAAAAAGTGATTTTTGATGTTTAAAAACTAAATTAGTAAACGTAAATAGTATTTTATCCGTGCTTAAATCTTTAAAAGTATAACCAATACAAGATGTATATATTGTTGGTTACTTATGTATGTTAATATGTATTATACATAAATATCATATACTTTGTTATTAATAAAAACTAAACATAACAAACTCGCCGTGAAGCGCGAGGTATTATTCTAGTGTTATTAAAAAAAAAATCGGATTGAAATTCTGGTTTCTTCCGCTAATGAGTTCATGTCGCCTTAATTAAGATCGCCTTTGCCTTTAACTACCTTGATTTAGTCATTTTTGTTAGGATTTATAACAATTATCAAATAATCACGAGTACGCAGCGGAATAAATATGTAATATAATAATTAACAAAGATAAGTGAATGTGTACCTTTTAGCTTAGCTTCCAATAATCAAATAATAATAATAATTATTATTATTAGGGTTTAAAGTAAAACCCCTCTACGATCGCACACTTGACACCACTACGTATGTATGCTAGTACCCGATCACGAACTCACAACCCTTTGTGTTTACCCCTTGTAGTCGAACTAACCAAAACCAAAAACCCTTTTCTTTTGATGCTACGGTCGAACTAAGAGGAAGAGACGAGGGGAATTATTTAGGGTTTTTACAATTCTAATTGTCACACAAAAACCTTAACCCGTAACCCCTTTATATAGGGTTAATTGTTAGGGTTTTTAACTTGATGGACAAGTTTAGTTTTAGGCTTTTCAAAGCCTCTAAAACCGGCCCCTATAAGTGATAATTAGGAAATTTTCTTAATTCCTAATTTCCACTTAAGTCCTTCTCTTTTCAAAATATTTAATTAATAAAGGTATATTTAACTTTTAACGAACGTTTATTAATCATTTCGTGAACATATTAATTAGGGTTAAGTGCAAAAATCGTCCCTGTGGTTTGTCAGTTTTGCAGTTTTCATCCCTCCGTTAACTTTTTGGCCAAAATCATCCATGTGGTTTGCACTTCGTCCCTACTTCTGTTAAGTCCCCCCATGTACAAGTCACGTGAGGGGCATTTTTGTCATTTCACTCCACTTCTTCCCCACTTCTTTATAATCGTCCCTATGGTTTGTTCGTTTTGCAATTTTCATCCCTGCAATTATTATTTTTTTAAATTCGGACATTTGTTCATCACGTGTCAAAACCCGACCCGACCTGGCCCAACCCGAAACCCGACAATGCAACAAAATCGAACCAGTGATCCCGCCCGTTACCTTATCAGGCGGCTCGGTTCGGGAGCGCCTAGACCGGGTCTCGGGTTTTCGGGTCATATGTTTATCCATAGGTTGATGTTGTAGGACAAACAAAGTATCAGAAATGGGTGGTTGATAAAAGATGTTTTTGATACTTTTCCTGACTTAAAAAAAAATTGTCGACCACTCGTTTCTGATACTTTGTTAATTAGGTACTTTTAGTACCGATGTTAACAAGCCTCCTTTTTCGGTAGAGCGAACCATGACTCTGCTTCTTTAAATGGAATTTGTTGTTTATACTTTATACATATCATAACATTCACAAATACATATGTATATAAATAAAAGATTATGCTGACAATGTGTTTGATTAAATATCTGAATTTTTTTAAAACAAATTAACCACAGGGATGAAAATTGTAAAAAGAACAAACCACAGGGATGATTTTAAAGGAGTGGGGAAAAAGTGGAGCGAAATGACGAAATTGCCCCTCACGTGACTTGCACATGGGGGACTTAACAGAAGTAGGGACGAAGTGCAAATCACAGGGATGATTTTGGCCAAAAAGTTAACGGAGGGATGAAAACTGCAAAACTGACAAACCACAGGGACGATTTTTGCACTTAACCCTATTAATTAATATATTACATTAACATATTAATTAATTACATAGTGTATTTGTGTCATTTCGTGTGACCCCGTAGGCTTAAACATTTTCCGGACATGCGTTTATTTAACGTGATCATATTCCAACAGCTCCCACTTGAGCATGTTATAATAAAGGCAATAACATTGGTTAGCGTCTAGTAACACGCCAATGCTCCCGGAAATATTTAAGTATAGTTTCTTAAAGTATCTTTGAAATGGTTTCAGTGTTTACTATCTCTTTGTTTCAGATACCTTTGTTAAATATGGATATGGATCAAAGTCATTTCATAATTTAACGATTTTGTTTCTCATTTCTAAAACTAATTTTAGATTACCAAACTAATCAAGACACATCTGAAATTCATTTGGGTATGACCATACAAACATCTTAATTAATTCTAATGAGGGGCCCAATGGTATCATTCTTCAATAACTAGTTGAAGGAACAAATCCTATTTTGACTACACGTGTCAGTCATGTCATTTCACTACACTTCTGAAAATAACCCTTTGTTACTACCTTATTCAGGATAGTTAGAAGAGTTAATTACTGAAATGGTACCTCATGTTTGGCCCATATTACTGGTTTCATACCTTTCCTTTCGAAATTACGCTGATCATACCCCATGTATTCAATTCTCCACTCGCACCATACTTTTGCCCAACGCCGTCATGAAGCCGTTAAAACCCCCCTCACGTGACTTGCACGTGAGGGGTAAAAACGTAATTTCGCACCTGCAGCTGCTTCCTTCTGTTTATACATATACAGACACCACCATCAACAATAGATTATAGATACATATAATATATCTACATATTTTCTTTATTAACTTCCATACACATACACATAGATCTGAAAACCAAATTTTTTATATAAAATATCATCTATTCTAAATCTTGTGTACAAAAAAATCAAAAGATTTGAAACCCAAAAGATACTTCGCCGGAAACACATATACATACACATACACATACTTCGCCGGAAAAACGCTTTGTTGAACCTCGCCGGAAAACCGTCGGCCACCACACCAACCATCACATCCCAAAAGCCCAGCCGTACAGCTACCATTGTGGCAGCCCCCCACCCCTTCCCCGTCGCTGGAGAAGCACCAACAGCGGCGTACCACCACCGTAGTGCCGCCACCTCTCTCCCTATCATCTTATGCATTATCAAAACTCAAAACCCACCACCGCAGTGCCGCCACCTCGGATCTAAACAAAGCCTACCAGCAAAACACTTTCATTTTAGATCTGGGGAAAAAATAAACATTCTAAAAATCCAGCGACCATCTTCGGCGCTAGCGCCGCCGCCGCCGCCGTTGCTGCTGCTGGGTCAGTCATCGCCGGAAATCGGGGAGGTTTTGTTATTATTATTTATTTACTTTTGAACAGCTTTATTATTGTTATTATTATTATTATTATTATATATATATATTTTTTAGATAGATACATAATATATGAAAGCATCTATACGATAAACCTGAGATGGAATCATGAAATCAGAGGGAGGTTGAAATGAATAAATGGATGAGTGAGGATGGTGGACTCGTGGTGGCAGTGGTTTAATATTTTTATTTTTTTTATCTTATTATTATTGTTGTAATTGTAATCGGGGAGGTTCTCAAATTTGTTTTGTTTTGTTTTCATTTTGATTTTGATTACAGATTTTTTTAGTGGTTGTTGATTGTGAGATGTGAATTAATGATGGTAGTGGTAGAGGGTTAGGAGAATATACAGAGAAAATAAGATATAGATATAGATGATATGAACAAGAAGGTGAAAGCAGCTGCAGGTGCGAAATTACATTTTTACCCCTCACGTGCAAGTCACGTGAGGGGGGTTTTAACGGCTTCATGACGGCGTTGGGCAAAAGTATGGTGCGAGTGGAGAATTGAATACATGGGGTATGATCAGCGTAATTTCGAAAGGAAAGGTATGAAACCAGTAATATGGGCCAAACGTGAGGTACCATTTCAGTAATTAACTCTAGTTAGAACTATATCAAGAAAATGCAATCCATACATGCATAACCTACTTGTATCTCAAGTCTAAGGATAAGTAAAACAACCATTTCACGAATTTCACTTAATGACGCCGATCCATAAAGTGATAATTCGTTAGTGGGATAGTCCAATATGCATCTTATGAATATCATGTGAGTTTGGTGGGACCATCCTTAATATTCTAAGAATATTACCAATCACTCAGATTTGTCTTAGTTTAACTATATTCCCATATAGTTAATCGACAATGGACAATTTAGAATATAAATTATTCATGGATTTAAACATGCAAACATATGATACAATTATATATTAAATGAAAACAAACATACCAAGTATTTAATTCATTTATTCAATAATAATTGTTCAACATCCTTTATCCAAATACTAAATCACATATTTACATGAAATAACTAGCTAATTTAAGCCCTATGCCCTCGGCATGCTTATCGAGCTTTGCTTTTGACAAAGCCTTTGTAAAAGGATCTGCTAAATTATAATCTGTGTGAACTTTGAGTAACTTGATTTCTCCTAGTTCGATTTGCTCACGAACATAGTGATATCGTCTAGGATAATGTCTAGCACCTTTCTGAACTCCGGGTTCGTTGGCAATGATTATTGCACCAGTATTGTCGCAATACATATCTAAAGGTGTGTTATTTGAGGGCATCACGTTAAGCCCATAAATAAACTTCCTAATCCAGACTGCTTCCATGGCGGCTTCTTGAGGCGACAATGTACTCAGACTCTGTTGCAGACATGGCAATCCATACACCAGAAATAATTCTTTAGTAGCTCGCAGATACTTAAGAATGTTCTTCACAGCAGTCCAGTGACTTTCACCTGGATTCTGTTGATATCGGCTAACGATGTTTTGCGTGAACGCTATATCATGTCTAGTGCATGTTACCGCATACATAATAGATCCCATAACCGAAGCATAAGGAACCCTATGCATACGCTCCACCTCATCAGGTGTAGAGGCACCACGCTTGGAATTCTCCATCTTGAATCTCTTCAAGATCTTATCAATATAAGTACTTTGACTTAGTCCAATCAACCGTTTATTTCTATCTCTGTAGATCTTGATTCCAAGAATAAATGATGCTTCACCCAAGTCTTTCATAGCAAAACACTTTCCAAGATGGGATTTTACATCTTGCAACATTGGAATGTGATTTCCTATGATCAATATGTCATCTAAATATAAGACAAGGAAAGTAACATTACTCCCACTAGCTTTGCGATATACACATGGCTCATCAGGATTTTGAGCAAAACCAAACTTTTTGATTTCCTCATCAAACCATTTCTTCGAAACCTAAGACGATCTTCACCAAGATCGTTTCATTTCTTCGAAACCTAAGACGATCTTCACCAAGATCGTTTCATTTCTTCGAAACCTAAGACGATCTTCACCAAGATCGTTTCATTTCTTCGAAACCTAAGACGATCTTCACCAAGATCGTTTCATTTCTTCGAAACCTAAGACGATCTTCACCAAGATCGTTTCATTTCTTCGAAACCTAAGACGATCTTCACCAAGATCGTTTCATTTCTTCGAAACCTAAGACGATCTTCACCAAGATCGTTTCATTTCTTCGAAACCTAAGACGATCTTCACCAAGATCGTTTCATTTCTTCGAAACCTAAGACGATCTTCACCAAGATCGTTTCATTTCTTCGAAACCTAAGACGATCTTCACCAAGATCGTTTCATTTCTTCGAAACCTAAGACGATCTTCACCAAGATCGTTTCATTTCTTCGAAACCTAAGACGATCTTCACCAAGATCGTTTCATTTCTTCGAAACCTAAGACGATCTTCACCAAGATCGTTTCATTTCTTCGAAACCTAAGACGATCTTCACCAAGATCGTTTCATTTCTTCGAAACCTAAGACGATCTTCACCAAGATCGTTTCATTTCTTCGAAACCTAAGACGATCTTCACCAAGATCGTTTCATTTCTTCGAAACCTAAGACGATCTTCACCAAGATCGTTTCATTTCTTCGAAACCTAAGACGATCTTCACCAAGATCGTTTCATTTCTTCGAAACCTAAGACGATCTTCACCAAGATCGTTTCATTTCTTCGAAACCTAAGACGATCTTCACCAAGATCGTTTCATTTCTTCGAAACCTAAGACGATCTTCACCAAGATCGTTTCATTTCTTCGAAACCTAAGACGATCTTCACCAAGATCGTTTCATTTCTTCGAAACCTAAGACGATCTTCACCAAGATCGTTTCATTTCTTCGAAACCTAAGACGATCTTCACCAAGATCGTTTCATTTCTTCGAAACCTAAGACGATCTTCACCAAGATCGTTTCATTTCTTCGAAACCTAAGACGATCTTCACCAAGATCGTTTCATTTCTTCGAAACCTAAGACGATCTTCACCAAGATCGTTTCATTTCTTCGAAACCTAAGACGATCTTCACCAAGATCGTTTCATTTCTTCGAAACCTAAGACGATCTTCACCAAGATCGTTTCATTTCTTCGAAACCTAAGACGATCTTCACCAAGATCGTTTCATTTCTTCGAAACCTAAGACGATCTTCACCAAGATCGTTTCATTTCTTCGAAACCTAAGACGATCTTCACCAAGATCGTTTCATTTCTTCGAAACCTAAGACGATCTTCACCAAGATCGTTTCATTTCTTCGAAACCTAAGACGATCTTCACCAAGATCGTTTCATTTCTTCGAAACCTAAGACGATCTTCACCAAGATCGTTTCATTTCTTCGAAACCTAAGACGATCTTCACCAAGATCGTTTCATTTCTTCGAAACCTAAGACGATCTTCACCAAGATCGTTTCATTTCTTCGAAACCTAAGACGATCTTCACCAAGATCGTTTCATTTCTTCGAAACCTAAGACGATCTTCACCAAGATCGTTTCATTTCTTCGAAACCTAAGACGATCTTCACCAAGATCGTTTCATTTCTTCGAAACCTAAGACGATCTTCACCAAGATCGTTTCATTTCTTCGAAACCTAAGACGATCTTCACCAAGATCGTTTCATTTCTTCGAAACCTAAGACGATCTTCACCAAGATCGTTTCATTTCTTCGAAACCTAAGACGATCTTCACCAAGATCGTTTCATTTCTTCGAAACCTAAGACGATCTTCACCAAGATCGTTTCATTTCTTCGAAACCTAAGACGATCTTCACCAAGATCGTTTCATTTCTTCGAAACCTAAGACGATCTTCACCAAGATCGTTTCATTTCTTCGAAACCTAAGACGATCTTCACCAAGATCGTTTCATTTCTTCGAAACCTAAGACGATCTTCACCAAGATCGTTTCATTTCTTCGAAACCTAAGACGATCTTCACCAAGATCGTTTCATTTCTTCGAAACCTAAGACGATCTTCACCAAGATCGTTTCATTTCTTCGAAACCTAAGACGATCTTCACCAAGATCGTTTCATTTCTTCGAAACCTAAGACGATCTTCACCAAGATCGTTTCATTTCTTCGAAACCTAAGACGATCTTCACCAAGATCGTTTCATTTCTTCGAAACCTAAGACGATCTTCACCAAGATCGTTTCATTTCTTCGAAACCTAAGACGATCTTCACCAAGATCGTTTCATTTCTTCGAAACCTAAGACGATCTTCACCAAGATCGTTTCATTTCTTCGAAACCTAAGACGATCTTCACCAAGATCGTTTCATTTCTTCGAAACCTAAGACGATCTTCACCAAGATCGTTTCATTTCTTCGAAACCTAAGACGATCTTCACCAAGATCGTTTCATTTCTTCGAAACCTAAGACGATCTTCACCAAGATCGTTTCATTTCTTCGAAACCTAAGACGATCTTCACCAAGATCGTTTCATTTCTTCGAAACCTAAGACGATCTTCACCAAGATCGTTTCATTTCTTCGAAACCTAAGACGATCTTCACCAAGATCGTTTCATTTCTTCGAAACCTAAGACGATCTTCACCAAGATCGTTTCATTTCTTCGAAACCTAAGACGATCTTCACCAAGATCGTTTCATTTCTTCGAAACCTAAGACGATCTTCACCAAGATCGTTTCATTTCTTCGAAACCTAAGACGATCTTCACCAAGATCGTTTCATTTCTTCGAAACCTAAGACGATCTTCACCAAGATCGTTTCATTTCTTCGAAAC
The DNA here is from genome assembly GCA_034093135.1 of Erigeron breviscapus. NCBI lineage: Eukaryota > Viridiplantae > Streptophyta > Magnoliopsida > Asterales > Asteraceae > Erigeron > Erigeron breviscapus. The sequence goes on along the minus strand of CM067170.1, from coordinate 1,788,044 downwards.
CTAAGACGATCTTCACCAAGATCGTTTCATTTCTTCGAAACCTAAGACGATCTTCACCAAGATCGTTTCATTTCTTCGAAACCTAAGACGATCTTCACCAAGATCGTTTCATTTCTTCGAAACCTAAGACGATCTTCACCAAGATCGTTTCATTTCTTCGAAACCTAAGACGATCTTCACCAAGATCGTTTCATTTCTTCGAAACCTAAGACGATCTTCACCAAGATCGTTTCATTTCTTCGAAACCTAAGACGATCTTCACCAAGATCGTTTCATTTCTTCGAAACCTAAGACGATCTTCACCAAGATCGTTTCATTTCTTCGAAACCTAAGACGATCTTCACCAAGATCGTTTCATTTCTTCGAAACCTAAGACGATCTTCACCAAGATCGTTTCATTTCTTCGAAACCTAAGACGATCTTCACAAGATCATTCTAGACAAGTGTGTGTTGTGTAGTGTTTGTTTCTGGCTAATTAATCCGAAAGGATTGGTTTGGTCAATTCAAATACTTATAAGTTTTGGGAAAGAAACCTAAGACGATCTTCACCAAGATCGTTTCATTTCTTCGAAACCTAAGACGATCTTCACCAAGATCGTTTCATTTCTTCGAAACCTAAGACGATCTTCACCAAGATCGTTTCATTTCTTCGAAACCTAAGACGATCTTCACCAAGATCGTTTCATTTCTTCGAAACCTAAGACGATCTTCACCAAGATCGTTTCATTTCTTCGAAACCTAAGACGATCTTCACCAAGATCGTTTCATTTCTTCGAAACCTAAGACGATCTTCACCAAGATCGTTTCATTTCAAGACTTCAACAAGATCGTTTCATTTCTTCGAAACCTAAGACGATCTTCACCAAGATCGTTTCATTTCTTCGAAACCTAAGACGATCTTCACCAAGATCGTTTCATTTCTTCGAAACCTAAGACGATCTTCACCAAGATCGTTTCATTTCTTCGAAACCTAAGACGATCTTCACCAAGATCGTTTCATTTCTTCGAAACCTAAGACGATCTTCACCAAGATCTTATTCAAGATCGTTTCATTTTCTGATCTTAATTCAATTCAATTTTTTAAATCAAATCAAATTCAAATGGCTTCTCGTGAAGCATTGGCATTGGGTTCAGACACAAGACCTCCAGTTCTCTACCGTGGTTCCTATGGACTATGGAAGAAAAGATTTATGGACTATGTGGAAAGTCAAACAAATGGTCATATGATAAAAGATTCCATCCTTAATGGACTTGCCGTTCATCGCCATCCCACTACTGATGCAATAATTCTAACTCCTGATCTTTGAATGCTGAACAAAAAGATCGAACAGCTGCAGATAACAGAGCTAGGTCATGCTTATACAAAGCTCTATCGGATGAAATCTATGGCTCTGTTGATTCTTATGATACGGCCAAGGAGATATGGGATGAGGTGGCTAGACAGATGGAAGGAGCTGATGTGACTTCGACGATAAGATTGACCAATATTTTGACTGAGTTTGACAACTTCGCCAAATTGCCTAATGAATCTCTTGAAGCTGTCTACTACAGATATTGCAATGTCATAAATGAACTGAGGAAGAACAATGTCAAGAAAACAGAGATTGAGTTAAACATCAAATTCATCAAAGCTCTTGGTCCAGAATGGGAAGATTTTGGAACACAGATCAAGCAACATCAAAATCTGACCAAGTTCACCATTCATACTCTTTATGAATCTTTCAAACTAAATGAAAAACCAAGTCCTAAACAAAGCTTCATCAAACAAAATGCCAGAAGTTGTATCTTCTGATCCTTTGGCATTGATAGTTGAGAAGAAGATTTCTGAAGCTCTTAAGAGGTAAATGGTAGTTGTTTCTTCGTCTGATGAGGAGGGAGATGATCTGATGGCTACAAGAGATGGTGTTTCAGATGAACTATATCAAGCTCTTGTCGCGGTAACAAAGCATATCAAGAGGAAATTTTACAAAGCGAGGCCAACAAACAACAATCTCCGCACTTCTTCTACAAGTGCATTTCCCAAGAAGGAACACTATCATCTTAAGAGTAATGAGCTAGGTGAAGCTAATGGATCAAGGTATGGTGAAAAGAAGGAAGTATATGAGAAACAAGTTGTTGAGAAGGGTAAGGCATCAGACAAAAAGTGCTACAATTGTGGTATTCCTGGACATTTTGCTGTTGATTGCAAACAACCTCGAAAGCGGAAATATGAGTATTACAAGCAGAAGATGCTGTTAGCCAAACAAGTCGAAGCAGGACATGCATTGCTAGCTGAAGATGACAAATGGCTGTTACTCACAGATGATGAAGATCAAGATCTCTCTGCTAATGTTTGCTATATGGCAAGGTTGGCCAAGAACAAAGTCTTTGAAGCAGAAAGCACTGATGATGAATACCCAGATGATGAGGTAAATCTCGACTCTACTTTTTCTTTGATTAAGGACAAAGAGTCATGTAGATTAGCTTTATCAGATTTAACAACTCATATCAATTCTTTAGCCAACAAAAACAAAAAGTTAAAAAATAGCATTTCATTTTCTAAAAGTGAATTTTCAAACCTTCTTGAAGAACATTCAAAATTACTTTTTGAACATGATGCTATTAAACAAAGATAAGATGTTGGTTAAAGAATGTGAGTTGAATGTCTCTCTTGATTTTAAGTTATTACAAAAATGTCAAAATCTAGAAAAGACCATTCATGATCTTGAAAAGACCAATCAAGATCTTGAAATTCAAAAGTCCAATGAATGGCTTCGGGCAAATGCAAGACAAATGGATGTTGATATTCTCAATAAAAAGCTTCAAGAATCTAAACCAAACAATGTTGAATTCGAAAGGAAGATTTCTGATTTAAATCATAATTGTTTTCTAAAAGGCATTGAGATTGAGAATCTTGAAAAACAAGTTGAGGAACTTAAAAAGTATATACTTTTCTATCAAGAAAAGTTATATAAAGTTGAACAAAATCCTCTCTTGAATTTCACTGCCTATTTCAACAAGTCAAAAATTGACAAAACAGAACTTCTTCTCGGGTTGGGATTTGAGAATATCACACCATTACAAAAAGCCAAAGAGGAAATTGAACCCTTGTATGATGAAAAATTCCTACGACTTGGTATGATACAACAACTTATTCGTCCATTGGATGACGAATTTGAGACTGATGAAGTTGAGAGAATACCAAAACAAGAATTTTTGGTTAATTATGATGCAATAAATGATTCATTCAAAACTAAGGAATCTTCAATTTTCAAATTGGAAGAAATTGAATCAAATTTTCAAAACCAAGAATCTGTCGGTACTCCACCTAAACCAACTAAAATGTACTTTCCAACCACATTTTTGGAAAAACAAATAGAAGGTTTACAACAAAAGGTGGAATCTCAACAAAAAGTTATTAATCACCTCAAGTCTCAAAGTCCGAATTCAGAGGATAAATGTATTGTTGTTGATACTAAGAAAGTTTGTGAGAATGTTTATACTCAAACTAACCAAAGTGC
>CM067170.1:1752061-1783544 GCA_034093135.1 Erigeron breviscapus | reverse complement strand
CTCTTTTTTTTTTCTTTTTTTTTTCTTTTTTTTTTCTTTTTTTTTTCTTTTTTTTTTCTTTTTTTTTTTTTTTTTTTTTTTTTTTTTTTTTGTGAGCTACTTTTTTTTTTTTTTTTTTTTTTTTTTTTTTTTTTTTTTTTTTTTTTTTTTTTTTTTTTTTTTTTTTTTTTTTTTTTTTTTTTTTTTTTTTTTTTTTTTTTTTTTTTTTTTTTTTTTTTTTTTTTTTTTTTTTTTTTTTTTTTTTTTTTTTTTTTTTTTTTTTTTTTTTTTTTTTTTTTTTTTTTTTTTTTTTTTTTTTTTTTTTTTTTTTTTTTTTTTTTTTTTTTTTTTTTTTTTTTTTTTTTTTTTTTTTTTTTTTTTTTTTTTTTTTTTTTTTTTTTTTTTTTTTTTTTTTTTTTTTTTTTTTTTTTTTTTTTTTTTTTTTTTTTTTCTTTTTTTTTTCTTTTTTTTTTCTTTTTTTTTCTTTTTTTTTTCTTTTTTTTTTCTTTTTTTTTTCTTTTTTTTTTCTTTTTTTTTTCTTTTCTGCCCTCTCTTTTTTTTTTCTTTCTTTTTTGCCCCTCATGTTTGCTTTTTTTTACACTCTTACACATTTTTGTGAGAAAACAAGGTCCTTTTTTTTACACTCTTACACATTTTTGTTAAAAAAAGCTTTTGAAAAGTTAACATTGTGAATGATGCTAAGGACCATACAAGCCGTATTTGTACATTTGTACATAAGTAGTCAGAATATTTTATTTTTCAAAACAGCATTTGATTTAGTCTAGAAATATAGGTAATGTCCATAAAACTAGTTGAAAAGTAGGATAACGATACAAAGTAGTAGTATATTTCATACGTCAACGAAATGCAATACAAAATGATCTTGAACATTAAGACACTTTTCCTAAAACGCAAGCCTTTGTCGATCCTAAACGATCTCTGTCACCGCTTCGTCGAAAACAAGACTTAAAAACAGGTGAAAGTAATACGCAAACTACTGATGCTTGGTTATTATGCATCCCCACTTTCAACCGAGATATTATCGGAATAATCCATATCATCAACATCAGAGTCATCATAGTAATCATTGGGCGGTATAAACACTGAAGCACAGTTTGGTGGAGAAGAAAACCCTTTAGCCTCAAGATTAGCAAGAACCTAATAACAACAAATAAACACATTTACAAAAAAGTACTCCAGAAGAAGTTGAGTAGCTACAATAAAAACAATGTTAAGTATGAAAATATGTGCTAACATTACAGAATACAAGCATATACAAACCGAAGCTGACTCAAATAGGTAACTATAAATACCCAAGCTGATTCAGCTTGGTAATTACGGTATAAGCTAACTCATTCTGTAAGAAAAATTCAAATCAGTGCAGATAATTAAACAATGCTAATTTACTAAGCCAACATAACATTAAATCATAACTTGGACAACCCGTTTCTGACTCATGTATCATTAGATCATATGCCTATAAGTATTTAAGTGCCCTATTTTTTTAAGATTAAGTCTTAAAAGATCAGCTTTCGATATGAATTTATTTCACAAATAAACATAATGCAGATAATTAAAGCAAAAACATTTACCCGGTAAAGAAAAGTTCCTAAGCAAATGCGTTCAACATGTTGTAGGCTTAGTATGACACCCTTCAACACCTCTTCCTCATCTTCCATACCATCCCAAAACATCACTCCCGTTATTGTATAATTTAAGTTAACCACCGAAAACGACGAAACATTGTGCAACAATATATTCGATGTTCTGTCCATAAACCCCTCAATTGTAAGTGATAAAATATTAGGGGCGTTTATTTCAAGAGCATCAAAAGCTTCTAGAGCATTGAAACTGTCTAAAACCAACTCTTTAACACTATTCAAATTAATGTCAATCAATGAACTACGACAAGAGTCAAACGTCAAAGTTTTTAACAAAGGGCTACCGGATAGAATATTTTGGAGCAACTGTTCTTGTATATCTGTATGCCCAATACATAAATTGGTAAGGTTGTTCCAAGTGATATCAACATTAGGATGTAGTATGCAGTATCGTATATGGAGATCGGTAAAATGAGAATTCTTTTCTGCCCTCTCCTTTTTTTTCTTTTTCTTTTTTGTTTTTTTTTTTTTTTTTTTTTTTTTTTTTTTTTTTTTTATTCTGTTTGTTTTAAGTGTTTTTTTTTTTTTTTTTTTTTTTTTTTTTTTTTTTTTTTTTTTTTTTTTTTTTTTTTTTTTTTTTTTTTTTTTTTTTTTTTTTTTTTTTTTTTTTTTTTTTTTTTGTAGTGTATTGTGTTTTTTTTCTATCTTTTTATTTTTGTTTTTTTTTTTTTTTTTTTTTTTTTTTTTTTTTTTTTATTTCGTTTTTTTATTTTTTATTACTTTTGTATAACTAAATGATCAGTTTTTATATAGTTTCTTATTTCCGTTTTTATCGTCCGTTTATCGTTATGTATATATCACCGACGTTACACACGATCTACGTTTTACGTATCGTTATGTCTCCCTGGGTACCGTCCGGGGTTAAATTTCTCGTTAACAACATTAAAACTTTAGTAATCGTATGAGAAAAAAAAATTACTCATTAAACAACCCCGGTTTTTACCCTGGATTTAGACCTAGTAAAGTAGTATAGACTAATCTATATCTATGCTATATTATAAAGCAAATAGCTCTTGTCTAAATTTTAAGTTTTTACATCTACTTCCCTAAAATGCCCCTTCTATCTATTCTAATTTACCTAAAATAACTACAATACCCATTCTTTCTCCTAAAATCTCAACCACTAATTTCTTTTCATGCTCTTATATTAGAGAGGTCATTAAGGCTAAGGGCGGAGGCGCGGAGCCCGTCAGGTAGATCACCTCATCACCGCCATTACATCACCACCCCGCCATCACCTTTATCACCGCCGTAACGTGCGGGTAACTTTCTCTCGTAAATATAAAAGTATAGATAGATAGAGATATATTTAAATTATTAATTTTTAGTTTTTTTATTTTTAATTTTCAGTTTTTTTTTATTATTATTATGTTTCAGTTTTATTATCCATTGGATTAGTTTGATCAAGGGTTAGATTACTTAATGGCATATATGTAATTATTATGAATATAAATTAATGTTAGTAAGGATGAAACCTAAGCTGAAAAATAAAATTAATCATAGTAGAGATGTAACAATTTAAAGATATCAAAATGAGAAAAAGGGAGGAAAAAGACCAAAGTGCCCAGGGGCACATGATGCATATGAACGGAACAAATTGGATAGAATCCGTTTCATGGATGAAACACGCAACAAAACGGTTGGGTTTGGACCAATTTCGCTAGAAATTTTAAGGAGGTATGTAAACCGCGAAATTTAACAAACAACAGGGACGAATCCTGAAATTAACTATTGGATTTATCACTTAACCTAGCTATATAAGCTGCCTTTTCTCATTTACGCACGTATATATCTTTACGAATCCCCTCTCCCCCTTATATCATATCTTTCCGGAATTATCACAAAGGTATATATTCTTCTCTGATTTTTCCGAGTGTCGAAAATTGCATGTTGAATCTGCCTTATTTTCGATTAGATTATATAGGAATCGTCAGATTTTGTTACATTAGATTTAGGTTTGCTGGATTTGATTTGTGCTCTACATTGTGTTGAAAGTAGCATGTTTAGGTTTGTTGGATTTTATTCTCTTGACTCCAGACCTGGATCTGATATCGAAGACCTGGTTTCTTCTCTTTCGGCTTAGGTCTAACTTGCCGTCAAGAATATTTTTTCAAATGGTAATAGTTCTAGGCCGGAATGGGCATTCTGTCTTTATTATTCCATTTTTTGGGCCCACCTTAACTTTGAATTACAAACGAAAGAGGTAACTGTCGGTCTTTCTTTTGTCTCTTCTCTCCAGATCTAGATCTGAGATCGAGACTCGGTTTCTTCTCTTTCGGCCGGAATGGGCATTCTGTCTATTTTGTTATATTTTTGGGCCCACCTAACTTTTCCTTACAAAAAAAAGAGGTAAATGTTGGTCTATCTTTTGTCTGTTATCTCAAGATCTAGATCTGATCCAGATCTAGATATGATAATAACAGTGTTTAGTAAAATGAAGAAAATATAAAAGTGAGGGTGAGTAATGTAAGAAAAAAAGTATATCATCAAAAGGTTGAGTAATGTTTCTCCAATGATAAAAACCTATTCAAACAATTTTTTTAAAAATTAAAAATGATTTTGATTACCCGACCATTGGAGATATCAGATTAGATTAGATCAGAAGCGTCAGATAATATTTTTAATTAATGCGCTAGATCGTGTTGAAATTGGTATATTTTGTAAAAGAATGATCAATATTAGTTTTATTTTACGGCCGTTTAGAATTATACTGGCGATTATTTCTTTTTCCGGCGAGTTTTAATCAATTCGGCCAGTATGGTGCAAAACGTGCAATTTTGAAAGGATTCGTCAATCACGTGTTACTCACGTGAGGGGTAAAAGCGTCAGTTTCGTGTCTATAAAATGGGTAATGAACCGGCCCTACCCATGGGTCATTTCCCCCACGTCTCACAAGTCACACCCCGTTCCTGCATTCCATTTCACGGCAGAATCATCCGTATACAACCATTTACGATATTTCTTCTCTCTCGTTATGTTTATGTATATCCATAACTTTGATCCATATATATCTATTAAAATTAATAAATCATGGTTATCTTATTTGCTTGTTTGTCATGGGTGCGGCGGTGGAATGGAGTTAAGTCTTTTTTATATTTGTTACCGACTCCTTTTTTTTATGAATGATGGTTATGTGATGCATTTAGTACTTTTGTTATTATATTTTTTTAATTCATTTCTTATTTTGTTTTAAGATGTCGAACGAGGAGTATACAGATTCAGAGGATCATGATTCGCCACCTCTACAACAAAAAAGTAGAAAACCCTTTTTTCCATCTACCAAATCGGACCTCCAGCTTCTTGAATACGTTCATACTAAGTTTCCTGACGGGTCCGAATCCCACAAGCGTTTTGAGCGTCTGAAAGAATGTCAGTTGGAGCCGGGAGGTTGTATCGATTATGGAGCACTAGGGGAAGTCGGGCTAAAACAGAGGGCTAGGGAAATCGTTGGGAACGATACCCCGTGGGCTCGTTTGTACTTTCAGGTTTTTTTATAAAGAAATACATTCCACACTTTCATAAGATAATGTATTAACACTTATTTTTTCCCTTACTTTAGAGCGAACCAGCATACAGAGAGCTCACGGTTGAGTTCCTTTGCACATTTGCTTATCGCCCGTGGTTACCAGCGGATCAAATAGAGTTTCGCATGTTCGGGGAAACTAAGAGGATGGATATTGATGATTTCGCCATTTTGACTGGCCTTTACACTCCTTCTGAGTTGATAGACCCAAAGTTCGTAGCGGGTCCACTCGACATGGATGTAGTGGATGTTTCGAGCTTTTGGCCTATTATAGCTCCCGGTGGCGGAACTACCAGGAGGTCACGGCGTATCAAGTACGTGTGGCGGAACTCCTTCTGTGTTAATTTTTTTTTTGTATATATGCCAACTTCATAGGTCATACATCATCCTTTGAAACAGGGACCCTCTATACCGGTACTTCCACCGCTTGAACTCGAAGACCCTATCAGGACGTCACTTGGGAGGGGAGTGGGTGAGTAACAAGGACTTGTATTTTCTAAGGTGTCTGCTGCTAAAGATCCCCTGCAATCTGGTGCATTGGCTCGCGCTATACTTCTCCAAAATTCATAAGCGGTAATGTTTCAAATCCATATATCAAAATCCAAAGTGTTTATGATTTACGATTGTACTTGTCACTCAAATGAGAGGTTGAAGAATGACTATTTAGTATAAATATGTTATTACTATAGAGGTTTTAGGTAAAATAAAACAAGTATTAAAGTAAAACAAATAAAACAATAGATTTCTTTTCACTAAACATCATCGTGCATCATAAAAATCATCGTGTATCAATTGCTTCGTGAATTTTCGTGCATCAATCTAACAATGATCTAAAGGTCAAGATCTTGTCCTATTTGTTTTACTTTAATACTTGTTTTACAATATCTAACCTCTACTATATACTCGTATTAGGGAAGTACGGAAATACGTGCAACATTTTTTTTATTCTTTTAACTTCTTTCACAATATTCACCCTATTGTTAAAACTTTTGCAACAACGGTCCCTATCGTTAATAATCATTAACAATTGTTAGATAACTTTCAAAAAAAAAAAAAATTGTTAGATTTTCTTTGTGTGTTTAACTGGAGTTGAAAAAAATGTTGTACATCTGGTCCTTTTCTCTAACTAGGAGTAACGTCCCTTTGTTTAATGGTCGTTAACAATTGTTAAAAGCTATTTGGGTGTCTACCGAGATATACAAAATTTTACTAAATCAGGTCTATTTCTCTAACGGGAGTAGGAAGATGTAGTATTTGTTTCAAATTAGTATTGTCTACCGGTCGCCTAATTTATTTGTTTACGAGTCGTATTTGGCTACGAGGTTCGACCAACCTCAAAGGTACATGTCGTTTATGAACAACGACATTACATATTATAATGTGAACATAAGTTATTTTTCGAAAAACTAACGTAACCTTACACAATATATGTAATGTCTCTCGGGGCATCGCCCGGGTGACGAACCTCGTTTGTGTATATTTTAAAAACAAAGCCATCCATTTGCGATCAAAGAATAGTAACGGGCCACTTTTTATTTCTTTGGGCTCGTTTTCATTTTGTTAATGGGCCATTTTCATATATATATTTCAACTATAAATGAGGTGGAACGAGATAAAGGAGACCAAAAAGTGTAGTAGAGCAGAACACATATATGTCGATGTGCAGATATCTTATACTGTTATGACGCCATTGATATATATATGTATTATATATACACACGTCAGAAGCAAGCAAATTGACAGGAGTTTGATGTTTTTCTTGTTAGAATGGTGTAGAAGTTATGATGCAGGATGTACAAGTGAGATAATATTGAGTTTATTCGTGTTCCCTTAATATATTTTACATATATACATATATATATAGTTTGTGAGTGTGTAATTGGGGCCTGATCCTACACCTGTCTCTTTGTTCTCTTTTGGTAGCTTTTGTTGGTTGAGGGAACGACCCTCTATTTGGACAAATATTTAAATTTTAGACAATGAGAGTGTTTTATAACGGGTCCTACTATAGGGACACCAAAAAAGCTCTAATGACTTATTACCATTGTAGATGCTGTTAGTCAGGTAGGGGGTCACCAGTTGTGGCAGACAATTTTTGATAAGATCAATTGCATATTTCCTTGACACATAGCCATGCCAGTGGAGTTTCTTAGAAACTCAATGCCCTAATAATAGTGTAAAGGACCAAGAGTTTTGTTACTAAACTTATTGTGCAGTTGGGATTTGACAGAGTCAATAAGAGATTGAGAGGTACCACTGATTAAGATGTCATCCACATATACTAGTAGGGCAAGAAATGCTGAACCTGAATTGTATGTGAATAGAGAAGGGTCTGCAAAACTTTGAATGAAACCAAGTGAGGTGAGAAAGGTGGTAAGCTTGGTGAACCACTGTCTGTTTGCCTGTTTTAAGCCATATAAGGATTTGTTGAGTTTTCAGACAGTATTAGGTGGGAGGTGGTGTTGATAACCCTTGGGAACAGCCATGTAAACCTCTTGATGGAGTTCTTACAGTGACCATCTAGTTCAATTATCCAATCTTTTGTTATTGCCACTGCCAAGTGCCAACAGAGTTCTTATAGTGACCATCTTTGTAACAGGTGCAAAGGTTTCTTTGTAATCCATGCCCTCTTGTTGAGTAAATCCTTGAGCCAGTAGTCTGGCTTTGTATCAAAGGAAGTGCGGGCGGGTGGTCCGAGGAGGAGGGCGGACAACGAGGAAGGCGGTAAAGGGGTGGGGACGACGGTGGCTCGGCGGGATGAGGGGGGGGCGGTGAAAAAGGTAAAATGGGTCAGAAAAAGAGGGAAGTGAGAACAAGGGGACGAAAGGCAGGGGAGGGACGAAGGGACGAGGAGGGCCCACAAGATGAGATAAAGTGATAACCAGAATAAAGAGGAAAGAAGAAGAAGAAAAAGGGCGGGGTGATTGTGAGGAAATAAAGCAGATGTAGGGAAGAAGGGGGGGGGGGGGGCGCGGAAACAAGAGGCTGGAAATGGGGGTCGGTCCCGCGGGGCGCCCCCGGGTCCATCTAGACCGTCCTCCCCCCGCTTCTTTGTAATCACCCTCTTGCTCCTTGAGCCACTAGTCTGGCTTTGTATCTTTCAATGGTGCCATCAGATCTATGCTTAATTCTATAAACCCATTTGCAGCCAATTGGTTGTTTACTCGTTGGTAAGGTGACTAATGACCATGTATTATTCTTTTCAAAAGCATTAATCTCAGTAGTCTTAGGATCCTTGGAAGCTTGAAGATAAGAATGAGGTTCAGTAGTGGAGTCAATGGAATTGATGAAGTGGAGAGAGATTAGAATATAAAAACTAACTTAGATAGAGAATACTTGGAATGAAGAGAATTTGCAGAAAAAGAGGGAAGGGAATAAGAATAATCTTTGAGCTTGGTGGAGAGTTGTTTAGGTCTGTTAGACTGTCTTGTGGGTTGAGGTGGTGGTGGTGGTGATGGTGTAGAAGGTAGAGAATTAGAAGTGATTAGAGGACGAGAGGAGGAATTAGAGATGACTGGTGTAGGATTTGGAGAATCAGTGGAAGAGATGTTGGGAGTAATATTTGGAGGAGGAAAGAAGATTTCAGTAGAAGAAGTAAATTTTCAAGGTGGAGTTCAAGATTTTTAAAGGAAATTCATGTTCATGAAATGTTACATGTCTACTGACAAAAGAGGTCTTGGTTTCAAGATTATACAAGAGATAACCTTTCTGGTTTTGTGGGTAGCCAAGTAAAACACAAGGGATGGCTCTTGTAGCAAATTTGCCAGGTTTATGAGTTGAAGCAAAGCATTTGCATATCCAATGACTTTTAAGTGAGATAGAGTTGGTGATTCTTTGTAAAGAATTTCATATGGTGTTTTAAAGTTGAGAACACTGCTAGGAAGTCTGTTGATTAGATAGGTAGCAGCTAGGATTGAATAACCCCAAAGTTGGACATGAAAGTTTGCTTGAATTTGAATTGATCTGGCAACCTCTAGTAGGTGTTTATGTTTCCTTTCAATCCTGGCATTTTGCTGTGGGGTATAAGGAAATGAAGTTTGGTGAATTATGCCATGATTTTGGAGAAAATTTTGTAAGTCAGAGTTGGTAAATTCTGAACCATCGTCAGTTCTGAGTGTTTTAATTGGTTGTGCTGAACTGGTTTACCACATAAGAATGGAAGATTTTTAGAGTAGATAAGACATGACATTTGTTGGGGATGAGATATACCCATGTGGCTCTGAAATGGTCATCAACAATAGTGAGAAAAAATGTACATTTATTGATAATGGGATGCCTATATGGTCCCCATACATCAGCATGAACAAGTTCAAACAAAGTAGAAGCATGTGAAGTACTAGAAGGAAAAGGAAGTAAGTGTTGTTTGGACAGTGGACAAACACTATATTTTATACTAGTAACATCTGGAGAGATATTATCTATAGAAGATATTTCCTGTAAGACTTGAGTAGATGGATGCCCAAGCCTTGCATGCTAGAGACTTTAGTTGCTTGAGGTAGACAAAATGGTGGAGTTGCATGGTCGATCTCAAACTCTCAATCTCAGCTCGATCTCAAACTTAGGAACACAAACTTAGATTTAGATCTAAAATTTTGCACACCGTCTAGGCCTCCCCTGCTAACTAACTTTATATCTTGACAAATTTAGTCCTCTAAATCTTATATATTTACATTCCTAATCTAATCTTCAACTTTAATTACATCTTATTACTATATAACAAAACTTTAGTAATGATCCTTTCATCTTGGTGCTTTGTCTTGTGATCTTGTAAGTAGCATTCACTTTGCAATCTGAGATTTCTTCTGTAGATATACTTTGTATATCACTATATCTTCAAGTCCTTAATTCATTTGTGGTTGATGTAGGAAGAAGAGAGAGGGTATAGTTAGCGGGCACATGGTAACGCGGATTGCACGCAGGCTGATGCTGTCTGGCAACCTTGTAAATCTCCGCAGTCACCCGGTCAGCCCCCTTGAGCTCGGCATGAAGACTATGTATTCGATGAAGATGGTGCAGAGGATTAACCAGTCTCCTACATTGATCGTTGAGCTGGACGAACCTTGGGATGGGGTGGTGGAGCCGTTGGACGTGCCAGCACATGTGAATCGGCCGGTGCAAACTCAGCAGGTGGTTGATGGAGACGTCGACCCGGAGGTGGAGGAGCGCCAACGTTCTTATCAGGTATTTTTCACCAATTTGACCCTAATCTATAGTATAATTTTTCCCATTAAAGTCTAATTTTTTTACCGTCCAATCTTGTTATTATTATCTTTCAAGAAAGGTTGCAAATTTTTATTTTCGTCACCAAAGTTGTGTTTTAAGATTTACTTTGTGTTCTTTAACGATGTGTTTTTTAGTCCGATGGGAACGGTTGACATATTAAAATGAATGACCGGCATTATTGTAATCCCTGGCCAACGGCCGGCTGTAAAACTAGTTTAATTTAATTTCATGTGGCCTCTATCAGGTGGTGCGCCTGAACCTTCACACTCAACAACAGTTGGCCGACCTTACAGCACGGGTTACAAGTATGGAACAACAATTTACATCCATGTCCACGCTGGCGTCAACACTTTCTGATCAGTTGCACTGGATCAGCGATTCACTTGGCCTTATTTCAAAGTCAAATGAGAGCCCTTGGGCGGCCCTTTAAATAAGGCGTGTCTGGATACGGTTTGGTTTGTTGTCATGTGGCATGTTTATCGTTTGTATGGATACATTTTGGGTTTAATGTGTATGACTGTATGGTAATTAATGGTTTTAGTGGATACATTTTGGTTTTTACGGATCTAATGAATGTGTTTTAATGACTGTATAGACATTATCTAAATAATGTATAGGTAATGGTTTCTATTGATGTAAAACAGACCTTGTCGATCACCTCAATAACAAGTTAACAATAACATTAAATTCGGGTCAATTAGGCATACTACCAAGGTTATTAATGAGTAGAAAAAAATATCCTACATTTTTGTTATCGACAGGTCTTTATCTAAGTGGGAATGTGGGATGTTCAACGATTACCTATTTCATAATTGTATGGTAATTTTCTTTGGGAATGTATATATAGGTAGTATGTGAGACTGTTACCAACTCGGCAAGACATCAAAGTCAACAGCATTTACTTCGGCCCAGTGGCAGACGCAAAACCCAGACACCATTAGCTAATATGCTGTTTAGATGCGAGGAAAGAGATTTGGAAACTTTGGTTTAGTGTATGAGTGAGCGTATGAGAAGGAGACTAGTGGGATAGAAAGTTAGGCATACTGCCAATGTATATAGTTACCAATGAGTACAAAAACTGGGATATTCAACCATATTTTTGCTGATTTGGAGTAGCCTCGCAGCTCTGATATATTAATTTGGTTCATGCTCTGTTGAGATTTGCTTCAGGTGTCATTAAGTATTAACTTGAGAAGTGTTGATATTTAATGGCTTGCTTTATGGGTTGTTTGAGTATACTAATTTGATGAATAGTTTCTTTTGAGATAATTTTTCAATAGAAATGTTTTTATGTCGTATACTTGGGTTGCCTAGGAGTCATTTTTGAACTGATTTTTGACCAATAGGAGTCATTTTTGAACGAGTGTAAATAACTGATTTTTGATTATGAAATTTATTTTTGCACCTCATTTATCGAAACTAATAATGTACGTATATATATACTAGATTATGTCCCGTGCGATGCACGAGTAATATAGTTAAACTAATTATAATTATATTTTAAGTAATATTACTTAAAAACGATGGTTGACATATATAAAAAAAAGAAAAATGATATATCATTTTAAAAGTTAGTCTAAAAATTCTTCAAAAACTATAAGATGGTGACATGTGGATTCGACTAATTCTCCTTGTTAGTTCCACTCTTTGATTTAAGTACGTACGTACGTATGTATTTATATTTTATATATTTAGAGATTACTGTATATTCATGTATTAGTGTATTACATATTAATCGTATAGTGTTTTTTTTTCAATTTTTTGATTTGCAACCCAGCCCAACTATTTACCTGACTTCTTGGGCTCAGCCAAGCCCATTTAATATTTTTTTTTAATATAATACGTGCCGTTTTTAAGTATACGCTCCGTATCTATTTTGCATCGAAATCGAGAGAATTACACGTCACATTCTTCTGACATATGTGCAGGTATGAGGTGTCATTCCTTTTACTATCTAAACACCCGTATATCTAGCGTATTGCATAAAACGGAACGGATGAAAAATAGTCAATTGCGTCATACGCGCGTCTGGTACTAAACGGGTCTAATACGGGTGTTTATGCCGAATTGGTGGGTGTCCCAATAGACGCTCCCTATACAAAACAACTCACCAGATGCAGACGGATCTGCTACAGGGTGCTTGAAATAGTATCCCGGCTTCACTTCATATTTGGTGCCTACTCATTAACCAACACAACACACACCATAAGTCAAGAAGCATTCAATTCAACATACATATGAACAAGTCGAAACATATACATGGACCCGAATGGTAAATAATCCACAGCAAAGCACAAGTGATAATAAAACACTAGTGATCAACGATTAAACCAAAACAGGTTTAAGAGTTTTTCATGTTCAAACAGGTTCACAGGCATAAAAAGAAAGGTCCTTTAACATGCGATTAAAAAAAAAAAAAAAAAACTTTTTGTTTATGCGGCATTCAATTTGTGGATTTAACGGGACATAAACGCATTAAATTTTAACTGTGTTTATGGATTACGAGAGTAAGTACCCGCGCGTTGCGGCGGTGAGATGGTGGGGGTGATAGGTCATAAAGTGTGATAGGTCATAGAGTGTGTTAGCCAAATGCCTTAACCGTACGGGTTCCGCCCTCGGATTTAAAAATTCGTCGAAAGTATATCGAATGACATCTCTAATGAAAGAGCATGAAATTTTAAGAACACCCATATAATTTTTATAATTTATCGATGTACGGTTTGTGAGATAAAAGATTTTGAATGAATTGGAGGAATAAATGATTTATGGAAGAGAGAGAAAAAAGATGATTGGTTGAGATTTGAGGAGAGAAAAAGGGTGTTTGGTAAATATAGAATTGATAGAAGGGACATTTTGGGGAAGTAAATGTTGAAACTTAAAATGTTAGACAGGGAGAATCTGCTTTATAATATAGTATAAATAATATATCACTTCTTATATACATATGAAACAAATATAAATATTAATAACTTAACACATCCAAGTATTATTATACAAAACAAAAGAAAACAAATATAATATATTATGTATACGATCTTGAATTTTTATATTGAAAAATAAAGAGATGAAGTATTATCATAGAATTTTAGCCATTTAAATTCTACATGGTTTATTCAAGTATGACTAATATCAATATCAAACTATTAATAATCTAAACAACTTGATGTTAATTCTTCTCACCTGAAGAACCTGCTCCTGCTATATCATCATGTCCACTTGTTATGCCCTCTATTTTATAACATGCAGCTACAAAGAATAATAATAAATACATTTGAGTTAAATTAGTTAAAAAGGCAACCAAGAATTACAATAATAATCCTACTGGTAGCTATAATTAATTATATTGCACTTACGTGTCTTTTGTCGTTTGCCGATAGGAATGAGTTTGGGACGAAAGCTCTCTTGTATATAACGTCCTTGTTTAGAGTTACAAACAAATAAACAAATGAGTGAGTGAGCATGAATGAAACATCAGGCAGCAGGATATATAAACCATTAAGTAAAATAAGAATAATAATTAGGAGTATGATAAATACCGTAACGTAATATCCTGCTTCTGAGGTCACAATTCATATATTTGTTTTCAGGGGGAGGGAATGGACGAAAACCGGGTTCCTTTTCCCTGCCCGCATATAATAGAATCCGAGTACCATCAACACATTCAAGGAGTATCTCGGGCGTCTCATCTTTCCTTATCTTGCCAGAAAAAGGTTGAACCCAACCATCAACAGTTTCAAAGTCTGCAACCAACACCTCCTCCTCCTGCTGATCTGCTCTTTCCATTTTCTTTTATTATTATTATTCAATTCAATCAATATCGCTTAGTTTAGGTTCTAGGGTTTGCTTCCAATTTCAATTTCAGTTTTTGCCGGGAATATATATATGTTATCAATCGACCCACCGACTACGCATTTGTTTTCACATAAATAGTCCTTTTATTATACTTAACTGCTTCTTTTTGTCCTTTATGATTACCCGATCTAATTAGACGTTAAAAAAATATTAGTACCCAATACGGGAAGGCTTTCTCCCAGGACAAAATATTCTTGATTTTTTAATGAATCCTAAATATTACCACTCTCCATTCTATTCTATAATGGAAAAATAGCATGTCGTATCAATTAAGAGTTCTGAGAATATTTTATTTTATTCTTTCCGGCTCGGTACAAAGCCTTCTTTATATTATTGAAAGGGAGCAAACCGAAGTCAATTTCAAGTTGGGTCGAATTAATAAATGGATAGGGCCCCACGGCTTCAATTAATTTCATTTTTATTATAGGGAAAGAAAAAGCAACGAGCTTTCATTCTGAATTTGAATGATTACCCGATCTAATTAGACGTTAAAAAAATATTAGTACCCAATACGGGAAGGCTTTCTCCCAGGACAAAATATTCTTGATTTTTTAATGAATCCTAAATATTACCACTCTCCATTCTATTCTATAATGGAAAAAATAGCATGTCGTATCAATTAAGAGTTCTGAGAATATTTTATTTTATTCTTTCCGGCTCGGTACAAAGCCTTCTTTATATTATTGAAAGGGAGCAAACCGAAGTCAATTTCAAGTTGGGTCGAATTAATAAATGGATAGGGCCCCACGGCTTCAATTAATTTCATTTTTATTATAGGGAAAGAAAAAGCAACGAGCTTTCATTCTGAATTTGAATGATTACCCGATCTAATTAGACGTTAAAAAAATATTAGTACCCAATACGGGAAGGCTTTCTCCCAGGACAAAATATTCTTGATTTTTTAATGAATCCTAAATATTACCACTCTCCATTCTATTCTATAATGGAAAAATGGAGATTATGTGTATAAGAAACAGTATATTGATAAATCAATTTCCAAAATCAAAAGAGCGATTGGGTTGAAAAAAGTAAAGGATTTCTAATCATCTTGTCATCCTATAAGGAAAACGAACATAAAAACTTAAAATTAAATGGAAAAAGAGATGATAGAGAATCTGTTGATAAGTTTATCTGGATCCGAGGTATCTATTCGGTTTGTACTATAATACCTTGTTTTGACTGTATCGCACTATGTATCATTTATAACCCCCAAAATCCTCTACCTTTCATTTAAATAGAATTTCAAATGGATAAATTCCAAAGCTATTTAGGGCTAGATAGATCTCAACAACACTACTTCTTATATCCACTTATCTTTCAGGAGTATATTTATGTACTTGCTCATGATCATGGTTTAAATAGATCCATTTTGTTGGAAAATGCAGGTTATGACAATAAATCCAGCTTACTTCTTGTGAAACGTTTAATCATTCGAATGTATGAACAGAATCATTTGATTCTTTCTGTTAATGACTTTAAATACCGTATTTACTCTACAAACATTATAATAGTTCATACTTCATCACATGTGATATAGCTTAATCCAGCTTTATGCAATTAAATACATATTGACATTTTATATCTTATATCTTCAATGCTAACTCAAATATTGTATCTTCAACGTTATATGTAAGATCAATGACACACCAGGAGGGTTGTGTCATTGCGGATCTTTAATGATTTAGTCTAGCCCAAAGTTGATAACATCGGCTATACTAGTTTTACAGAATTTCTTGACAAATACGTGAAACACCACATCTCTTGAAAATTTTAACTACCTTATCATAAATTAAATATTATAAAGCAGATTTTCCATGTCTAACATTTTAAGTTTCAACATTTACTTTCCCAAAATGCTCTTTCTATCAATTCTATATTTACCAAACACCTTTTTCTCTCCTCAAATCTCAACCAATCATCTTTTTTCTCTCTCCTCCATAAATCATTTATTCCTCCAATTCATTCAAAATCTTTTATCTCAAAAACCGTACATCGATAAATTATAAAAATTATATGGGTGTTCTTAAAATTTCATGCTCTTTCATTAGAGATGTCATTCGATATACTTTCGACGAATTTTTAAATCCGAGGGCGGAGCCCGTACGGTAGATCACCCCATCACCACGCCGCCCGCCATTACATCACCACCCCCCCATCACCCCACCGCCGCCCCCCCCCCCCCCCCCCCCCCCCCCCCCCCCCCCCCCCCCCCCCCCCCCCCCCCCCCCCCCCCCCCCCCCCCCCCCCCCCCCCCCCCCCCCCCCCCCCCCCCCCCCCCCCCCCCCCCCCCCCCCCCCCCCCCCCCCCCCCCCCCCCCCCCCCCCCCCCCCCCCCCCCCCCCCCCCCCCCCCCCCCCCCCCCCCCCCCCCCCCCCCCCCCCCCCCCCCCCCCCCCCCCCCCCCCCCCCCCCCCCCCCCCCCCCCCCCCCCCCCCCCCCCCCCCCCCCCCCCCCCCCCCCCCCCCCCCCCCCCCCCCCCCCCCCCCCCCCCCCCCCCCCCCCCCCCCCCCCCCCCCCCCCCCCCCCCCCCCCCCCCCCCCCCCCCCCCCCCCCCCCCCCCCCCCCCCCCCCCCCCCCCCCCCCCCCCCCCCCCCCCCCCCCCCCCCCCCCCCCCCCCCCCCCCCCCCCCCCCCCCCCCCCCCCCCCCCCCCCCCCCCCCCCCCCCCCCCCCCCCCCCCCCCCCCCCCCCCCCCCCCCCCCCCCCCCCCCCCCCCCCCCCCCCCCCCCCCCCCCCCCCCCCCCCCCCCCCCCCCCCCCCCCCCCCCCCCCCCCCCCCCCCCCCCCCCCCCCCCCCCCCCCCCCCCCCCCCCCCCCCCCCCCCCCCCCCCCCCCCCCCCCCCCCCCCCCCCCCCCCCCCCCCCCCCCCCCCCCCCCCCCCCCCCCCCCCCCCCCCCCCCCCCCCCCCCCCCCCCCCCCCCCCCCCCCCCCCCCCCCCCCCCCCCCCCCCCCCCCCCCCCCCCCCCCCCCCCCCCCCCCCCCCCCCCCCCCCCCCCCCCCCCCCCCCCCCCCCCCCCCCCCCCCCCCCCCCCCCCCCCCCCCCCCCCCCCCCCCCCCCCCCCCCCCCCCCCCCCCCCCCCCCCCCCCCCCCCCCCCCCCCCCCCCCCCCCCCCCCCCCCCCCCCCCCCCCCCCCCCCCCCCCCCCCCCCCCCCCCCCCCCCCCCCCCCCCCCCCCCCCCCCCCCCCCCCCCCCCCCCCCCCCCCCCCCCCCCCCCCCCCCCCCCCCCCCCCCCCCCCCCCCCCCCCCCCCCCCCCCCCCCCCCCCCCCCCCCCCCCCCCCCCCCCCCCCCCCCCCCCCCCCCCCCCCCCCCCCCCCCCCCCCCCCCCCCCCCCCCCCCCCCCCCCCCCCCCCCCCCCCCCCCCCCCCCCCCCCCCCCCCCCCCCCCCCCCCCCCCCCCCCCCCCCCCCCCCCCCCCCCCCCCCCCCCCCCCCCCCCCCCCCCCCCCCCCCCCCCCCCCCCCCCCCCCCCCCCCCCCCCCCCCCCCCCCCCCCCCCCCCCCCCCCCCCCCCCCCCCCCCCCCCCCCCCCCCCCCCCCCCCCCCCCCCCCCCCCCCCCCCCCCCCCCCCCCCCCCCCCCCCCCCCCCCCCCCCCCCCCCCCCCCCCCCCCCCCCCCCCCCCCCCCCCCCCCCCCCCCCCCCCCCCCCCCCCCCCCCCCCCCCCCCCCCCCCCCCCCCCCCCCCCCCCCCCCCCCCCCCCCCCCCCCCCCCCCCCCCCCCCCCCCCCCCCCCCCCCCCCCCCCCCCCCCCCCCCCCCCCCCCCCCCCCCCCCCCCCCCCCCCCCCCCCTCCAGTCTCTCGCCAACAGATGATAGCCAATCGTCGAAAGCTCAAGGAACTTGGCTTACTTGGTTACTTACCATCTTGATCACATATTAATTAGTGTACTTGTTGCTGCTGCTGGTTATAATCATTATAGTGTTTATTATTATGCTAACTTGTATATATATTGTTTGTAAGAGCACAAACCTCGAATGACGAAAGACGGTCCCATCGATGGATACACAACCACTCTTACTTACGGTGGACCTGTACGTACTAAATTCTTCAATTTTCGTGCATATCAGGGTAATAGTTCCAATCTCTTATGTTTTCTTATCATCATTATTATTGTATCATGTTGTTATAATGTTCATTACCTGCTTGCACCTTTGTAGCCGCCCGGAAAAGAAGATTTAGTGAGCCCGTGGCCAACAAAATTTTAATCCCTCTAGCACCTCCATATTCTCAACCAACTGCAACTACTGGTAAGTAACATAACTCTAATTTACACCCCCAGGCCCTGATTCGCACGGGGTCAAACTGCTGGTCTTGTTTTAATTTGAGGCGACACACTTTCATGAGGCCCACCTAAGCGCAACCCCTTGGTTGTGAGGCCCTTGAGGGCTTAATTAGCTGCGCCAAATGAATATTTTTGGTCTTTGTATATCATTTTTTTTAAGACACATGGTTTCTTGCATCTTATTAGTTTTGTAATATGTATGTATGCAATCGTGGATGGCTCTCTTTTATTTTTTAGACCGTTGTGGGTGTACTGGTGTAGTTTATGCAATATATGTCAATGGCTCCTTTTTTCCCAGATAAGTATGCAATATGTTTACGTATGCTTATTTTGTATGCAATATGTTTATGTATGCTTATTTGTATGCAATTTGTATGTTGTTGTTGTTGTCCATAACTAGTATTTCATTAGCTCCAAATGATTGTCGAACACGCCAGATAAAGTATGTATATTTGGTACATGTATGTAACTACTATACTACTATAGTAGACTACAACTAATATGCAATATATGTAATTGTATATGTGTGTACCTAGGTAGCACCGAGACGGGTACGTCGAAGGGGTACGGGTACGGGAAACGGCAAAAATGAAAAAAACAAGATACGGGGACGGCAAGGATACGGCAATAAAAAATATATAAAATAAAAAATATATTAAAGAAAATTCAAAATAGATAGATATTGATGTAAAGTGTAAACTCAAAACATACTACATGTTCAAAATAGATAGATATTGATGGTGATGAATGTTGTTTCGATAATAATAAATCGATGTATATGATGATTAATTGAGATTTGTTAGCCTGATATGTATATGTATATACGTCCCATAAGGCCATAATAAGTCGGTTAGAATTTTTAAATGGGCCGGTTATCTAATTTGAAGAGAATACAAACACTAAACCCTAAATGGGCTAGGAAACGTCCCCATATTCAACTGAAACGTCCCCAGACTCCTTCCGTCGCCGTCCCCGAAATCCGAGACGTCCCCCTGCCGTTTCCTTGCCGTCCCCGTCCCCTAAACGTCCCCGGGACGGGTACCCTGACCTTTCAGGCGTCCTCGTGCATCATAGGTGTGTACTTAGCGAATGAACTTTTTAAATTTATCAAGTGTTGCAATGCTATTTGGGTTATATATAGTTTTTTACTTATTAACATGATACGTCCATGATGTCTGCAATCGCCTGGTCCCTGGGGGGTCCTTTGTGCCGTTGGTTTCTAAAATCTCTGGTCATCTTTTTCTTGAGTAAACAAGTTCAAATTACCTTCTTATATGGTATTATTAAGTTTGTGAAATGATGGTACCAAAGCTAAAGGAAAAGGAAGATCCGTTCTCAAGCGCCACTGTGTAGATCTTGGTGAGACAAGTGACATTCTGGCCGATAATCTGAACTCTGCATCTGATCCATCACCCACAGCTGGTGAGTGCTGCTTCTGCTAACACTTAAATCCACATTATTTGGATAAAATTGGTCACAATAGGGTTTTGAATCATATGCTTATGATTATCTCAGGCCTTGAGTTCAAAATTAATCTTGAGTCGATTTGTCGTTTTTCTAAAACATTTCTTATGAAAGCAGCTTTCAAACCCCGAAGTATATATTTTAACTCAAATATATTTGTCCGCAAGTAACTAGGTCGTAATTACTTTTTCCTATGGTATTCTTGTGTTGGTTAATTAAAAGGTACAGAAGCCGAAGAGAAAGGAGGATCTGTCCCAAACAAGGATGTTGGTGAGTCAAGTGATATTGTGGTTGAAAGTTTGAACCCTGGAGCAGATTCATCAGTAGTCAATGTTGCTTCTGCTAAGAATTAAATCCATGCTTCAAGTGTTTACCTTTCACCATTTAATTTTCAATCAAGATATCTTGAATATTTTTATCATCACTTTTACTTCACTATGGAATTTGTACATGTATTGGGTATGAACCACATGGTTTGATCGTCTCCTTTGGGCAATTTTATTTTCAGTTTAAACTCTATTTTCTCCTTTTAATCTGTTTACATGGGTGCATTACAACCCGTTTGACTTCTACAAGATAATGATTACATCTAACCAACCTATACATGGACTTATGTTGGGGTATTATTGTGTTTGTTACTTAGTATGTGTCCAAGTTGAAGTGAAGGGAGGATCCGTTCTCAAGTGCCCTGCAGCAGATTCATCTGCAACTGGTGAGTGTTCTGCATCTGCTAACATCTGATTCTACTCGCTCTACTAGTGATTGGCTAGGTTCACCAATTTATTGGAATTTTTTTTTGAAACGGGCATATTTGGCGGGTGTTTTGTCAAACAAGTTTTGGCAAAAAAAAATTTGTGAAACAATATAAACTGGTATTGTCAATACCGGTTTCAAAAAATGGGTCGAAACCGGTATTCCCAATACCGGGTTCAAAAATGGAATCTCGAACCCGGTATTAGCATCCCTGGTTTCAGGCTTGAGAGGACAATTTGCAGACAACTTTTACTTGATGTGACAACTTGCTGACAACTTTATATATATATTGCAAATACCTCTATCTTTCTTTCTTTCTCTCTCTGTATATACATCGGTGACTACAAAACATATCCTTTTATTATTTAATTAAAAAAAAGAAGAGTTGTAATTACCGGAAAAGTTTCTTGCACCTTCTCTCTTCGATCTCATCCTCGTTTCTCATCAAATCGGTCTACAAATTGTCAGCTTTTGTTCGCAAGAAGATTCTGATCATGATCATTGTTTCCGTTTTCTGATTGTAAGTGTTAATGACGGGCACATTTTCCGGCGAAACAAGTTTTCCGGCGAAACAAGTTTTCCGGCGAACCTTAGATCCGGATTCTTTTTGGCAAGGGTTTGTGCGGATCTTCATTCTGAGTGTTTTGGTACAAGTTTCTGGTTTTAACTCGAAGAATCGGGGGAGAGATCGTGATATTACGTTTTCCGGCGGATCTTCATTTTGAGTCCGGGGATGGCAAACCCGGACTCACTCTCTCTCCAACATCACCACTGTAGCACTGTCGCCCATGTCACATCGTGTCAGTATACCTGCGAGACCGGGGATGCTAATATCGGTCTCGATCTTGCTTTTTTGAACCCGGTTTTGCGAATACCGGGTTCGGGTGACTTTTTTGAACCCGGTATTTCCAATACCGGTTTACCTTGTTTCACAATTATTATTTTTTGCCAAAACTTGTTTGACAAAACACCCATCAAATACGTCCGTTTTGAAAAAGTTTCCCAATTTATTACCTAATAATCTTTAGGAAACGGATTTATCTGGTCTAATTAAACCTTCACATTGGTCATTGACTGCACGAGTCTCGAACCCAGGCCAGCCTAATCGACTAATCACATGCAACTCTAATAAACTAATAAGTAAGCAAGCTCATGTCTTCTGGTATTATTCTGTTGTTTTATTTAGTGGGTGTCAAAGATGAAGTGGAAGGAGGATCCGTTCTCACACGTGCCTGTGTGAATCTTGGTGAGTCAAGTGAACTTGTGGCTGGGAATCTGAACCCTATATATCCATCAGCAGCTATTGGTGAGTGACAATTAAATAATTGGCTCCATCATTCGATTAATTTGGTTAAATGTAATCTTAGTACTTTAATTTTCGTATACATGTTGGGTGTTGACGGCATGGATAGCCTTGCACACAAAATGCAATTTATTTATTGGTAAATAAAGTCAATTGTTTTTTATAGTAACTTTCATCCGTTTGACCAATTATACAGGTTATAGATATTATTTAATTGAAAATAACTTATTCATAAGTAAAAAAGTTGAAAAATAACGTGGCGTTTGGTATTATCGTGTTTGTCATTTACTAGCTATTGTGGCTAACGTGAAAGGAGAATATGTCCTAAACAAGGATCTTGGCGAGTCAATTGAAGTCGTGGTCGAAAATCTTAACCCTGGAGCAGATCCATGAGTTGCTTCTTTATTTAAATCCACTCTTACTAGTTAGGTTTCATCACAATTTAAATAACTTGGTTTATATAGTTTTTATTTCTAATTTGAACGGCAGAAACTTGGTTTATGTATTTATGTACCTTTTGTTTGGTACTTTATGAAATGAAAGTAAATATGTTGTGCTTTGCGTTAATATTCTATTCAATGCCTTGTGTACAGTTATTGTCTGTTTGATTTGATTTGTAATCGCATTTTTTGAGTTAATATATCTTCAAATGTAATATATTATATATTCTAAAAAGTAATATGGAATTTACAAGTCTTCTATGCTAAAAAGTACAACTTCTTTATGCATATTAATAATACAAGTCTTGAAGCTTAAATTACAACATTTTCTTCCACCTTTATCAATTTTCACTTCATACCCTAAACTCTTAAATTAACTTTTAACATGACTTTTGTGTCTTTTCATTTTTAACCCCTAAAGTTTATATCTTTTAACTTTGTCTCTTACCAAAGTTTTTATTTTTAGTTTTTTACACCAAACTTTGGGTTCTCATGTTTTTATAAAACAAGTTTCACATATTTACGGTTTTTTTATTTAAACATTTGGTTTTGGTTATTTTCTTTTGTTCCGTTATATATAATGTTTCTTTAATAAATAGTAATTTTCATCATCATTACGTTTTACGTTCATGTAACATTTAAAGTAATACACTATATTACATCACCGTTAACATCAGAGTGTCATTATATGCATTAATATAGTTAGTGGTGTGTTCTATGTTTTTTATGTCTTATTATAATTATAGTTCTTACACGTTATTTTTTTTAATTGTACATTTCTTTTTTGCCATTTTTAAACTTGAGTTCGAAAATTTGACATAAATGTGTTTGGATTATTCTAATACTACGATATACTGGTTGTATCCAAAACGTATTTCGCGGCAACGCGCGGGTAAAAAAACTATATATATATACTAAGGGCACCTCCAATGGGAGGTTTATCAAAGACTTATTTTTTATAAAAAAGCTATTCAAAAGCTTTTTACCATTGTAAAGTAAAGCTTTTTTTTCTAAAGGTTGAGGAACCTCAACCTCTTACACCAATAACTTTTTTACATTAATTTTCAATTTAAGTCCTTTTAAATTTTCTTTTTATTCCCTTCTAAGTTGCTTTTAAGTGGTTATTTACATATATTTTACAATTTCATCCCTACTAACATTTTTCAACATAGATATATATTTGTTTAATGCAAAAAGCTTTTGTAAAATTTTTTAACTCAAAATGATGTGGCAAACAAAAAAAGCTATTAAAGCTTATTATGATTGGAGATGCTCTAAAGGCAAGTTGCCTTTGTGAGGGGGATTTTCCTGTAGCTAAAAGTACAAGTGCTAAAGCATAACTTACAACCTCCAATGCATGAGAAGTGGTACTGTAGCATCACTGTTACGCACTGTAGCAGTACTGTAGCGTACTGTTACATACTATAGCGTACTGTAGCTTCTTTTTTTTTTTTTGGTGTTAGGTTTTTCTTTTTAACATTTTCCCCCCTTTTTGTTTTATAACAGTTTTGAACTTAGTTTTCACTTTACATAACTATGTAAATTTTTAATGTGTTATGAGTATATATCTTTAGGCTGCAGAAGTTGTATCTCTCGCAGATAACCAACTAACCAACTTATTTTTATTTATACATTAATAATGTTAAATATGATAATTAGCGTTTTCCGCGGCAACGCGCGGGTAAAAATGCTCGTGCAAAACTAAATCCGAAACTTTTTTCTTACAAGTAAATACATCTACCAATAAACTAAAATAAGATTGTAGCGTGACATTGTGTCAAGGCGACATGTATACGTTAATTAATTGTTTTCTTTTTCCATATTTAAATACCATGATCCTATAATAAAAAATCTTTGTAACTAATTAGTTCCAATATTTTATATATGTATTGTTGCCGGTGCATCTAATTAAAAGTTAAACAAGGCCATCCGATTAAACTTTAGATCCATCACAACCGTTTAAATTCATTCATTTAAATTGGACTTTATCTCAATGTTAGTTACAATTAAAAGTCCATGTGCTTAATATTCATAGACTAAAGCAGATAACATTTGAACTTCAAATTTAAAACTCCATTGCCACTTTAAGTTGAGATTATCTCATTGTTTGTTAAGCAATATATCCCATGTGCTCTAATTCTTACATAGTTTGCAATAACTAACAAAATGAGATAAATATGAAATTTAAAATTTTAAATACACATCCCTCTCATTTTTTACACAAACATGTCACTATAGTCTATATAAACACACACATGTTATATATATCTATATTGTTTACGGTGAGCTCAATTTTGTTTATTTTCTGTCCAACTATTTTTCAGGCATTCAATATTGTTTCTTGCTATTTATTTGGACTCATCCATCTTCATCTCTTTGTATTTGTGATAGTCTTTGCTCCCGTGAGCTTTTCTTTCTATTCTCTATCAATTATGGTTCTTGACCCAAATTCCTACAAACAAGTCCATTTTGCTCAATCATACAACCCTCTCGGGTTGATTTGGGAGGCCTCAAAACCATCCTAACCACTCAAACATTACGTAAAGTTTGTTCGAGCAACCTACTAATCACTACATGTACAATCATACAACTTTTAGATAAAAAATTCAGCATTTAGAAGACACCAACACTAGCGCCGACGATTGCAGAGAGAATAAATAGTACGTTTTCGTCACCGCCATCCAATAATTCCGTCTTTGTAGTAAACAGTTGCCTTTTTAAATGTTTTAGACGATATGATATTGATATTGAAGCTGGTTCAGTCGTGTGTAGGGTGAGACTGAGCGGCTACACCGCCGCCACCCCCTACGGGTTAGTTCGTCCCACACCAAAAGCATCGAGTATAGAAGCCACACATGAATAACATTACATATAATTTTATACACGTATTGAATTATTTTGATATGTCAATAGCTACGTTTAGTATTGGTTGCATGATATTACATTGTATTGTTTGTAATATTATTACATATATTGCTTAGAATCGTCTTTTTTTTTTTACTCTTAGTGTTGTGTGTTTAAACAAGGGCATGTGAAAGTGTGAAACGGTACATAGTTGTGTAAAAAATTATGTTAAGTTAAGTTTTAAGTAAGTTGCGCTTTTTAATCGTATAATGCTAGCTAACAAGTTTGAATAAAGCATTAAATTGACCTATCATTAACAGTATAATGTTTAAGCTTACAGAATAATGTTTATTTATTTATTAATTAATTAGTTATCTTTATTTAATTAAAAAGAAATTAACTAGGGAGATAAGAAGATACACCCTCTTAAAAATAATGAAAGTGAATGATAATAATGGTGAAAAATGAAAATTGAATAACGACGTTCATAAATTTATAAATTTATATAGGGGGTTAGCTTATATGATGTCGAAATGGGGGGGGGGGGGGGGGGGGGGGGGGGGGGGGGGGGGGGGGGGGGGTGGGGGGGGGGGGGGGGGGGGGGGGTACATTTTCCTTTTATATAAATGGATGTTAAATTAAAATGCCTATTTTATATGGGGAAAAAAAACACAAAATGAATTGCACTACTTTTTACCAAGATTAATAGATACATTGATATTAAGAGAACTCGAGACTTATTGTGTTAATAAAAAAAATAGATTACTAAGTGTAACCCGGATAACGTACGGGTATTGTGCTAGTTTTTATTGCTGCGGTATTGTTTCTCTTATGTATAAATTTGAACATTAATTAAAAATAATAATAATAGATAATTATAACAGTTGGATGTGATTTTATTTTATTTTTTTTTTTTGTATTTTATTAATATTGGAATTTTTTTCCTTATAAGTTATTTAATTTTTTTTTTTAAGTTACTAGAAGAGTACCTGCGTAATGCGACAGCGGTAACGGCGACGGGTGGCGGCAGTAGTGGTAACGATAGAGGTGTGATTATTAATGTAAAAGAAAATATAGAAGTAAAACTATTAGGATTGTTTAAGGCTAGGGGTATTTTGGGTATAAAAAAGTGCTGAATTTTTTAAAATAAGAAAATTCAGTTTGCTTTATATGAGACTAGTCTAGTGCCCTCGCGTAGCAGCGGCTCTATTAATTACGTGTGAGATATGTCACATGACAATATAGAAGCAATGAAACATCGTACAAACCGAATTAAAACAAAAAATACAAAAAAATGTGAGATTTACATTACAAGAGATGGAACATTCTTACAAAACATATCAATAAGAGTACTTCAAAAACATGGACGACATATATAAACGGAGTAATTGCCAAATTAAACATATCAAACTTACACAATAACCCAAGATTTAAGTTAGGATACAAAGACTCCAACACATAGTAAAATCCAAAATTTAAGTTAGGCAAGTACACGGGCTTTTTCTAAGTCAATACCACTTGTAGCTCCTAAAGATCATATGGATATTGCACGTCAGATTAGCCATATAAATTTGTTTCTAAGCCATACAAACTTAACATAAATTTGTAATTCAACACCAGCGTGATCTTATTTGCAAATCGATATAATATTTGATGATATCACAACAGTATATGCATTATCAAAGTAAAAACACTAATTAAAAATCGATTGTGTGAGATCCATGATGTTTGACATTTTTTGTAATTCAGCCATGCATGTTCTTGAATCTATAGTTACCCAACCTCTTGGTTACAAAATCAGATCTAGTGGAAAGTGAAGGACCAACAGCTGTTTAATGTAAGGTAGTATGCATTATGAAAAAGTTAAACGAAAATACTTGAGTTTTTGTCAACATATTTAAATGACTGACCAACAAAACATTACAAATAGTCCTCAAATGAGAATTAAGTGGCTGCTTATCTGCATCATCCGGTGCCCCACCTTACTGTCCATAATGGTGGAAAAGATTAACATTGTCATGTAATGAGTGAACATATGAAGAAGGCCCTTTGTTTTCTGGGTTCAATGAACAAAAATTACAGAGGGAAATAGCACACATCAAGTCTACCTGATAGTTACAAACTTGTTGGTGCCATATTGAGTTCAACCCATGGAAGCTCAAGAGGGTCTCGGGCTATCGGCCTTTTCAAGGAAATCTCATGCCTTTCCTGCAATATTACCAAAGATTACAATGCCATCAGTTATGATAATTGTGACCCAACAATGCTAAGAAAAAAAAAACGTTATAATAATTATATGTTATACTGGTATATCATTAGTTATGAGCTATCTAGAGCAGTAAAAATACAACCTATGTAACTGAAAATTACTTCTTCGAAAGACAAATTGCACTTGTGACTGATTCATTTGGTTCATTTTCTTTTCATCTAATAAGCATTTAGAACTGCCGTCCATATGGGCACCATCAGATGCTGGACCAGGCTTGGTAGCGTATGCATTTGCCCCTTTTCTCTTTAATGCTTCTTTCCATTTTTTCTCTTCCCATTCTCCACCCAATGATTTTTTGACTATCCAATAATCTTTACTGTTTGCTGTCCATTAACCAACCGCAAGCACACCAGCTCCCTGGTGAGGAGCAAAGCCAACCCATTTAGCAACTCAAAGGTCATAAATAGCAATACTACTTTTAAATGCACAGGGTGTTATCTGCATTTATAATAATGAGGTGTAAAAAATATCTTCGCTAATCTAACCTTCTATAGTTCTCTTACAAGGTGTCGGGAGCGTTCTAAAGTTTCTACAGCAGTAAGCTTATCATGCATTTTACACTCATTCACTTTTTGTTCACTCGTTAACAATTTAAGAGAGTGAAATTCTTTTATGCAGCAGTAAGTCAATATTCTTTTGTTCTGCAACAACATTATACAGCTCCTCCACCATTTTCATGTATTCTACACACACACACAAAAAAGATACAAAAGAATATTACAATAAAAAGAAGAAAAAAAAGAAATTGGTATCTGGTTCTTACATCAGCTCGTTGAACTCAATCCGTCATCAAACAAACATCAAAAACACAAAATACAATCAGTAACCAAAGCCCTATCTTGTGAACTCCTTCCAATCTTGATAATCCAATCAGTACCAAATCCACCCATGTTAACATTTGTAATCCCCAGTTTAAAGTCTTTTTAAACAAAGCAATTAAGATGAATGACATTTAAGCATGAGTTCTGCTCTTACCTGTAAACTTGGTTGTAGAATCAAAATTACTATCTTTTCTTTGTGCAACTTCTGTCTTGCTAACTAACCACACACAATTACAAAGCAAAAAGTTATTAAAGAGAGCATAAAAAATTTAACATAAAGGATCTAACAAAAACCCTAAAAAAATTAAAATAAAAAAGCCCTAAAACAATTAAACCAGATCTAGCATTTTTATTTAAAAAATAATAATAATAAAAAAGTTAACATAAAAGAGAGAAATCAAAATAGAGGTGGAGATGGAAGGCGGCGGTGATGAACGGTGCTGATGGTGTTGATTGCGGCGGTAGAGATGGAGGGCGGCGGTGGTGATAGAAGGTCTTATGGTGGAGATGGAAGGCGGTGGTGATGAAGGGTCGGGTGTGTGTTACGATTAGTCAGAAACGGGGGAAAGAGGTTATAGGGGTTTTATTTTCAGGTAAGGGTATTTTTGGAAGAAAAAAGATTAATGTCTTAATCCCAATACGTTTTATAAGGGTTTATAGATTATAGATTTAAAATATTTAGTTTCCTTATAAGATAAGGAAACATGGATCCTAAACCAACAACAATGTAAAGACGACTCAAAATTATAAATAGATATAAATATCAACTAAAAAGGTATTCATCATTTAATTAATCAGAATGTCGTTCAATCAACCATGTATTCTTTCCCATCGAGAATGGTTTGTTTGATTTATTTTCTTTGTTAATATACTGGTATCAGTTGTAATCGTAGTTACGTTGTATATCTATATATTATTTTAGCTATATGGACTTGAGAAAATCGTTATATCATCTTATCTGCTACATCAACTAATGATATGTTATTTTATCCAAGGGTTTGGTTTTGAGGCTCTTCAATGGTAAACCTAACATGCACCTTCAATCGGAAATCCATATACAAACCAATCTGCCTAAGGACACAGATCACATGAACTTGACTAGTTGCTATATTAAGAACAACAAATGCCATAGATTGGGCAGGTTAGAGACCCGAAACAACACTAGACTACCCGAAGTAGCAACGAGAAAAATGCTACCTTGTTGACCCACATAAGGTTGAAGGAGGACATCGAGGAGAATCGTAAATTCTCTGCCATCGGATTGCCTAAACAGCTCGAGTTGGCCAATAGTTAAGGATTTTTCTGTTAAACCATGGATGACTAGATAGCTTGGAGCACAAATTTCTCTCCTATTGTAAACGATAACAAACCCCCAGTGATTCGATCATGTTTTGACATGTTTTACTGAAAATATTTAGCTCAGTTATTTCTGGAACATCATAGTGTTTGAATACTTCTTTCGTAAGTTCAACCATTAATCTCGATAAATCAAACATTGTATGTTACTATATCACAAGTTTGTAGTGTTAAATACATATATTTATTTTATGCAAGGAAACTAAAAACTAAAAACAAAAAATTTAAATAAAAGTTTGTAATATATAAGTTGGAAACCATAAATGAAAAAACTGAGTAAAAAGCAAACAAAATAATAGAAGGAAAAAAAAACGGGGTTTAACGTGACGAAATCTGAGTGGTGGATCAAAAATAAAACGACGTAGACACGAAAGTTGAATGAAACATTCCAATATAATAGTTCGAAAGTAAAATGTAAAATAAATATGAAATAACAAAGGAAAAACCTGAAGGAAAAACCCGAGTAGGTTGCGACATGACGAAAGTTGAATGATGGAATGGTGTCGTTGAAACCAAAAAGGAAAAAAAAAACTGGGCAACAATGTATCCCGGAGAACATCTTATAAGTCTCCTATTGTAACCTATAGCAAACATTGACGATTCAATCATTTGTCGACATGTTTACTTAGAAGCTTTAACTCTGTTAACTCAGGAAGATCATATTTTGAAAATACTTCCTCTTTCATTTCACCATTTGAATGCTGAAACAAAGTAAACATTGTTATCACTTGCTTATTAATCCTACTACTACTAGTATTATTATTATATATGGCTAATTTGGAATGATAGAATGGATCGATGGTTGGTAGAGAAGATGAAGAAGCAACTACATTGTGAAAGTTTTAAAGTCCTAAAATTTCATAAATCCCCGATTCTTCAACATTATTTTGTTTTTTCCTAATATTATATCTTTAAACTTTTTTTCTCTCCTATTTTTTTTTTTAATGCAGGATGCTAGTAGAAACAATGTACATGACCTGGTTGATGCTTTTATTGGGCTATTGTTTTTAGAGGGTAAAATTAAATTAAATAATAGATTCACATATTGGGTTTATGTTGTTGGGCTGCTCTTTTTTGTATGAAAATGTCCAATTAGAATTTGGCTGAAATTTAAAAAGAGGATTTATAGATTTTGGTTATTAATATATCATTATATATATAAAAGTTAAATGAAGCGGTTGGAAAATTTGGCGATTTTTAGTGTTACATTTATGGGGTATTATTAAGGTACTTAATAAGGGTTCATTATATTTCTTATTGCTTATAATGATGATAATTTTATTATCTATACCTCCTTATAATTTTATTGCTTAAACAACCGTCTTTCACATACGCTCCCTTCCGTTACACAAACACACACACAAACCTTTTTTCTCCCTCCCTCTCTATCGATTACACACACAAACCCCCCACCCCCAAAAACCAATCGGCCACCTCACCTCTTTGTTGCTTCGATTAACACACATCGGTAATCTTTTTGCATTTATAGATTTCTTTAATTAAATCGTTTTCTTTAAGTTGTTAGATTTTAATTAATTAGATATGCGTTTACAGATTTCTCTTAACCATTGTAATGTTTAATTTGTGCTTTTTGGCTTAGATTTAATTAATTAGATATGAGTTTATAGATTCTTTTAACTATCGTAATGTTTAATTTGGTGTTATGGTTTCATTGGGGTGACAGAAAAACCATGTTAATCGCATCACTCTGATCATTTTTTT
>CM067170.1:1697183-1751061 GCA_034093135.1 Erigeron breviscapus | reverse complement strand
GGGGGGTGAAAAAAGGTATTGTTTTGGGACACAAAGGTTTCAAAAGCAGGTTTAGAGGTAGATAAAGCAAAATTGATGTTATAGCTAAATTGCCTCCACCCACTAATGTCAAATCAATTAGAAGCTTTTTGGGTCATGCCGGGTTCTACCGTCGGTTTATAAAAGATTTTTCAAAAATCACCCGGCCGATGACAAAGTTGTTAGAAAAGATGTCAATTCAATTTTGATAAAGAATGTCTTGATGCTTTTAACTCACTTAAAGTTAAATTGACCAATGCACCCATTATGTCTCCACCTAATTGGTCATTACCGTTTGAGTTAATGTGTGATGCTAGTGATTATGCTTTAGGGGCCGTTCTAGGCCAAAGGGAGGATAAGCATTTCCGCCCTATCTCCTATGCTAGCAAGACCTTAAACCCGGCTCAACAGAACTATACCGTGACCAAGAAAGAGTTATTAGCCGTGGTTTATGCCTTTGATAAGTTTAGACCCTATTTGGTTTTGAATAAGACTATTGTGTTCACCGACCACTTGGCTTTGAAGTACTTGTTCTCGAAACAAGATGCTACCCGTTTATCGTTGGGTCTTACTTTTACAAGAATTTGATATTGAGATCAAAGATAAAAGTGGGGCTGAAAATGTGGCAGCCGACCACTTAAGTAGGCTCGAAAACCCTCACCTTGAGGAGTTAAAGGAGCATGATATTAATGATGCGTTTCCTGATGAGTTTCTAATGCAGGTGGATGTGGAAGAAGATCCATGGTTTGCAGACATTGCTAACTATTTATGTGCAGGTGTTCTTCCTAAAGAAATGACTTATCAACAGAAAAAGAAGTTCTTTTCTGAGATTAAGCATTATTTCTGGGAAGAACCATATTTGTTTCGAATGTGTGCAGATGGCTTGATCAGGAGATGTGTGGCCGGTGCAGAAACCCGGAAGATATTGGATGCATGCCACTATGGACCAACCGGTGGTCATTACGGACCATCTGTAACCGGTAAGAAGGTTTTTGATGCAGGATTTTATTGGCCTTCAATCTTCAAGGAAGCTAAACTTTAGTGGAGACGTGTGAAATTTGTCAACGTTAAGGGAACATTTCAAAGAAGGATGAGATGCCACAAAACTTCATTCAGGTTTGTGAGGTATTTGATGTTTGGGGAATTGATTTTATGGGACCCTTCCCGCCTTCAAATAAGTGTCTTTACATTTTAGTGGCAGTTGATTATGTGTCGAAATGGGCCCGAGGCTAAGGCCTTGCCAACTAATGATGCAAGGGTTGTAATTGATTTCTTAAAGCAATTGTTTTATCGTTTTGGTTGTCCTAAGGCCTTAATCAGTGATCGTGGAACTCATTTCGCGAATCACCAACTTGCTAAGGTGTTGAAGAGGTATGGTGTTCATCATCGTTTCTCTACTTCTTATCACCCTCAAACGAGTGGCCAAGTAGAAAACACTAATAGGGCTTTAAAACGAATCTTAGAGAAAACCATAGGTGATAATCCTAAGAATTGGTCTAAGAAGTTGGATGATGCATTATGGGCTTTTAGAACCGCATTTAAGACTCCAATTGGGACTACACCTTATAGGTTGCTTTATGGGAAAACATGTCATTTGCCTTTAGAAATAGAGCATAAAGCTTATTGGGCTCTTAGGAATTGCAATATGGACTTAGTTGAAAGTAGTGAATTGAGAATGTTGCAATTGCATGAGTTAGATGAGTTGAGGTTGAATGCTTATGAGAATTCCATGCTCTACAAAGAGAGAACTAAGGTTTGGCATGATCGTAGGATTAGAGAGAAGGATTTGAAAGCCGGTGATAAAGTCTTGTTATTCCTTTCCAAGTATAAGTTCAAGCAACCTAAGTTGACTTCTAGGTGGACCGGCCCTTTTGTGATCAAACATGTTTATCCGTCTGGTTATGTTGAATTGTTTAAATCGGATGGAGGTACTTTTATTGTTAATGGTCACAGGTTGAAGATTTATCATGAAGAAGAGGAAAATGTGGGAGTCGTCGTTGACGAGCTTCCATTTTTCGAAAGGAATTAATGAAGAAAGGACCATGAGTCGAGCTAAAGACTCGTAAATAAATTAAGCGCTCCGCGGGAGGCAACCCGTGTTTCTTGTTTTCGTTTTGTTATTTGTTATTGGTAATGTGTTTTTAATAAGATTTGCAGGTAGAAGCCGCTCTCACGCCTTCTGGTAAGTCGTTTTCTAGGAAGAAACAAAAGGTAAGTGTGGGGGGGTGAGCTGCGCCGCAACTCATAGTTGCGCCGCAATGAATCTGCACAGTTGCGCCGCAACTTATCCTTCTGTAATTTGGTTGCGCCGTAGTCTTCTAGTTGCGCCGCAACGTGTCTTGCCACGTGTCGTTCAGAAAAATCGAAAATCCAAAAAAAAAAAAATAAAAAAAAAATAAAAAATTTGAGTTAAAAAATAACCCATTGCGCCGCAACGGGTGGGGTTGCGCCGCAACTCGGGTCATCCGGGTCAACAAACTTTTCAATCAATAAGGGGATCGGGGTTCTCATCTTTTTACATACACACACTTATTTTTCTTATCAATAATTGAGCCTCCTTATTCTTTCCACCGACCCAAACACTCCCCTTCTCTATTTTTTTCTCTTAATCTTTTCATCTTTCAATCATTCATCATGGTAAGATCCGGAAAGGTATGTGATTCTTTAACTTCTCTTGTTGATTTTAATTAGTTAAGTGTATAATGTTCTTGCATACATTCGAATTTATATAGATTTTATGCTTAATATGCTTCTTAAGTTCGAATTTGTGAGGGATTTACATGAACAATGAGGGGTTGGTTGTTTTGATTGAAGGAATAAAGATTTGTTTTTGTGGATTGGGTCATTCAAAGTAACTTAGGGTTAATTAAGCCTTGTTTTTCTTAATTAAATGCTAAACCCTAAGAATTAAGTTGATTTTGAGTTTGTGGAATTATTTTTGTTAAACCCTGCTGCTGCTCGATCTCAACCCAGAAACACAGGCGTTGCGCCGCAACTGCAAAACAGACAAATAAGTTGCGCCGCAACTGACCCTTTTTCAGACCTGTGTCGTTTATGCTTATATATACATGCTTATATGTCGGGTTTCAGTGTTTAATTGTTTCTTGTATGTGTAGGAACCCGCTTCTTCTAGCCGTGCAGGACGAGGAAAGTCAAGAGCCTCGTCGGCTGCTGCACCTATCGAGAGTGGTCTCACTCCCGAGGCCACCGCTATGGGCATTCCTACTCACCCATGGTTACGATTCCCGAGAGCTCCTCCCGAGAAAAAGACTGAATATACCAACAGGTTAGCATCTATCTATCAGAAAGATATAATCGAGCCTCGGTATATGGAATCGAGTATGTTGGATGCATTGAATGCTCGTGCGGGCATTAGTAGGTATATGCAGCTAATGGGTAGTTCTAATGATATGGATGGCAATCCGGTGGCTAAGGAATTTAGTCTATGGTTTGATATATTTAGGAATCGGGAAGTCGTTTGTAAAGAATGGTGTTTAGAGTTTTACTCAACTATCTCGGTTGAGAACATAGAGAAGGTGAAGGATGTGTTTACTGAGCCGGTTATATTCTTTCGTTGCGGGGGTGTTAATAGAACCCTCACTATTGCTGAGTTTGGGTTGTGCACGGGGATGTACAACCAAGAGACGTTGGATGATCCTGCTTTTGAGCGTTTGTTAGCCATTTCTGTTAGGGCTACTTCTGGTTTCACTAGGGACGCAGGTGATTTCAGGGAATACTATAACCGGGTTTCTGGGGGTCGCGCTTGGAAAGCGGCTTGTGGGGCGAATACACTCCAATCGCCTATTCTGCGCTTGTTCCACAAGATGTTGGTCCACTCTTTTGTCCAAAGGACCAATCACCCGGACAAGCTTTATATGGAGGATTTGTGGTTGTTGAGGTTGTTTGATGAGGGATATGTGTATAGGAAGGCTTGTGCCCCCTATGTGTTGGCAAAACATATGGGGACGAAAGGAGTTCGGGATAGAGGTTTAGTCTGCGGTCACTTCATTTCCAAAATGGTGAGGTATTTTGAAGGTGCCGATAATGCAGTTGCTTTGAACTGCAAGCCTATGAAGCCCTTTACTTGGAATGATTTGAAGAGGTGGAAATTGATTAAGCCTTTGGCTCACAAGAATGATATTCCCGAGTTGATTGATTTTGGTGATGCTGATTCTGATGATGATGAGGAGGATTCAGATGATGATGATGATGATGCTGAGATGGCTGATGCACCAGAGCAGCCGCTAGATTCCTCACGACGTACTAAGCGTCGTGCCACCACTACACCTTCTGAGGGACCATCTTCTTCTGCTGCCGCCCATTCAGGTCCATGGGATTTTACTTCTTTGGGGACTCTGATGAATAACATGTGGGAGTCTCAGCAGAACTTTCAGCAGTCCCATGAGCAGTTTCAATCGAGGGTAGACAGTGATTTCAGGTGGATGGGCTCTGGTATGGGTCATTTGATGCATGATCAGCATAGATATCAGCCCATGTGGGAGGCCCAGTTTAGGGGTGAGCAGTATCATCCACCTCAGCCGATTCCAGACTACAGCCCTCCTAGTATCTTCATTCCAGAGCACAGAGCAGGCGGTGGATTCTTCTATCCACCTGAGCGTCAGTATGAGATGCCTCCTTCCCATGATCTTGGAGGGACGGGGCCCGATAACCCCGTTAGTTTTGGATCTTTTGCAGGTACACAGGGTGGAGCAGATGCTGGAGGATCGGGTTCGGCAGAACCTTCGTTGGCTGAGCAGGTGGTTGGATCGATCTTTGGTTCAGGACCTATACCTGGCTACCCCTACCCTCCTCAGTGATTTTTGATGAGATGATGCTGCTGCCGTCGGTTGGTGATGATGGCTTGTAATTGTATTTGTTTGAACAATCTTATTTCCGTACTTTTTATTTTCATTTGTTTGGTTTGTAATCACCCATAAGGGTGATAGAACATCGTATTTTACTTTTCCATTTCCGTTTATTAGGGATAGGTTGATTGCATGGTTTATTTGATTATGTTGCTCGTTAATGGTGTGTTCATGTTGATAGCAAGTTGAATGTCATGTGCATATGCTGGCAGTAAGTTCAGCGACATATTTTGTTGGCATCATATTCAGGCATGGAACATACATCATACCCGGCAAGTTTCTCTTGTTCTTGATTTTGTTTTTGTTTACTTTCCCCTATTTCCCATAGTTTTCCTTAGTTCTTTGGACATTGAGGGCATTGTCCAACTCAAGTGTGGGGGGTGGTAAATAGGAAAAAGTCGGGTATTTTTGACGAATTTTGAACTTTTGCATGCTTGTCCTTGTAGTTAATTGCTTTTGTCACTTAATTATAGATATTAATAAGCAATTTGACTACACCTTGGGTACAAAATTTTAATATGTGGAATGTGTTTTGACTGATTAATTAGGCAATCCCTTCTGGATTAATAATATGACTAGCACGCTCAAAGCACCAAAACACCCAAATTGTGAGATTATTGATTCATTGCTAGTTATGATAGGTGTTACGGTTTTGGATGTATTAGCCTTGTTAATTTGTCCCTCTCGTAGGCTTTTGGATTTATCCAGGAGTAAGGGTCTCTTTTAGAGCTCTGAACTATGATGTGCAAGTTTGAGGTTGATTTTCCACTTCCGGTTTATTTCATTTGCTATGAGTGTGCCGGTGATTGCATTGATTCTAGAACTTGTCCTGGTTGATCGTTCCGTGTTATTTATCAAAAGAGGCAAATTTAGGATAAAACCTTTGTTCTTTGTTTGATTCACCCTTGTTTCGTAAAATTTGTTATGTGCATGTTTTGTTAATGTGCTTAGTAGCTAACTACACTGGTTAGTGAACCTCCTGTTTAAACCCTTATGTTGCACTCACTTTTAGTGCAAGAAACATTAGAAAACTTGTTGTCACTAGCCTGTTCTTTGTATTAAATCCACCTTTATATATACACCTTTTCCTAGCCATACCGATAGTCGAAGTCCTGGTGGGTCATTGGTTGCCTATGCTAGTGGATGGTTTGGGGTTGTCCTTTATGTCGGGTTGGGATATTCTCGGTTTATGAGAATAGATTGATTTCGTCATGTTTGTTTGGATAAAGTCTGGATCGTTCATTTCAGCATATGAGTATATGATTTGTCACTGTTTCAAATGTTATGTAAGAGAATACCAATTAGTCAGAGTAAAAGTAGCTCACAAAAAAAAAGAGAATAAAAGAATTGAAAAACAGAAAAGAAAAAAAAATAGAAAAAAAAAAAAGAAAAAGAGCTTGGGCTGTCAGTTGGTATTTCTCACTTTTGGTCAAATCATTTTTTGTAAGTTGGTACATCAATTACACCAACGAAAGGATCTGAATGCTATAATCTTAAGTTGTTATTTGTGGGTTGGCGCGTTTGTTTAAGCCAACATGGTTAGATTTGGTTGATTGAGTTGTTTAGTGTCATACACCACAATGGTGTCGTTTTTAATCGTCTATTGGGGGTATTGTCTGGACAACTTCTCGGGTTTTGGACCGTTGGCAACTAGTGACATGGGATTCTATGGATTAGACTATTTTGTAAACAATTTGTTAAATGTTGTGCTATTTTCTTTGTTAACACCCTTTGTTTACCCAAATTTCCATACCCTTTTAAATACCTTGTTTAGCCTTAAAGTTCATTCAAACCCTTAAAGTCCTCTTTTGATAGACGTTGTGGTGCTTGCATCATGATGGTGAAGGAACGAACCTAGTACAAGCCTATGGTTAAAAGATTATGCATCACGACTAGGCATTGAGTGATAATTCAAATATTCAACCCCAAGTGTAAGTTAGTTGGAGTAGGATAGACGAGATATCACTGATTCGATTCTTTTGTGCTTAGTCGTGTTATTAAGGCTTGTATATCAGTCAAGTATTGTCAAACATTCCAGTTTCATTTAAGATTAAAACTGCCTAACCATCTCGTTTCATTTTCAATGATGGTTTAGCTTCTTTTTTATTACGGTAATGTTATTCCCATTTGTGCCAAGGTAAATTGAGTTTTGAAGTTTGGAATTGCTTGAGGACAAGCAAAGCTTAAGTGTGGGGGGATTTGATATGTCGTATTTTATACCCATTTCCCACAACGTATTTAGTTGATTTTGCATGGTTTATGAGTCGTTTTTGTATACATTTGGTGCGTTTATGGTATTTGTTAGTGTTTCAGGTTACTGACAGGTATTTAAGCGCAAATCTGGAGAAAACGATATTGTTGAGGTGAATTAAGTGCTAACGGAGGATTTCGGAAGCATTTGGATGAAGATTGCAGAAAGTCAACCAAAGTCAAAGCTGAAGAAGGCCAATTGCGCCGCAACATTGAGTTGCGCCGCAACCCAATTACAGTGAGTTAAGTTGCGCCGCAACTCCCTTCAGTTGCGCCGCAATGCCTCTCCTTCCTGGCCAGCCACGAGTCAACATAAGTCAAAAGTCAACGCAAGTCAAAGGCCAGTTGCGCCGCAATTCTTAGTTGCGCCGCAACTCGAAACCAGAAGAATAAGTTGCGCCGCAACCACTTCAGTTGCGCCGCAATGGGTTCAAGTTCAAGCCAGCGTTGGTCAACGAAAGTCAAAGTCAAATGCAAAAGTCAAACCCCAGTTGCGCCGCAATGCCCAGTTGCGCCGCAACTGGGTCGATTCTGGCAGATTTTCGGGAAGCATATAAATAGCTTGAAAAATATGCAAAAACCCTTCTTCTCTTTTAGCAGCCGTATTTGGAACCCTATTTGGAGATATTTTCAGATCTTCATCATTTTCTAGGTTTTCAAACACGATTTGATCATTTTCATTCGTAGCTTTCGATTATTATCATTAGGTAACAATGAATTCTTCTTATTTTAATTGTTATTCTTCTTTTAATATGAGTGGCTAATCACTTCATCATCCATCTTGATGGAGTGAGACAATATGTAAAGATTGCACAATTTTATTAATTCAATGTTGATTTCATTTAACGTTATATCGAGATCTTAGCGTATTTCTTCCTTATTATTTATCTTGAATTGATTGGTGATTTATATGTGTCTTTAATGGTAGTTATTGATTACATATATTTCATTTTGATTGTTTGGGTACAAACGATTGGGTCTATGACGGGTACGGTAGATAATCGTTCATGATAATAGGAAGAAATGTGTTAACGGTTGGGTACAATCGATAGGTATAATTGTTATTTTAATAACCAAACCAATTGTTTGATTAGGGAAGTTATAAAAGATGTCTTGGGGTACCGGTCTTTGTAACGAAACTAGTTTAAGCAAGAGAGTCAAATGATGTCTTCAACTTGACGGGTACGGGGTTGGTGCTTTGTTTGAGTCTCGGTTATTTAGTCAACTAATTTGGATTTGAACTTCATTTATGTGCAATCTAAACATGTTGTTGAGCGAAATCAAGATGGATGACCTTTTAAATTATTGTTTAAAACAAATTCTCTTTTCGATTAATCCTTTGGGATTACTAATTATTTACTAACTTTTGCAACGTGACAATTCGGTCACAACCCCCTATTTACTTGAATTACTTAATGTCAACAATTACTTAGTTTTAGTCCCTGTGTTCGATCCTGGACTTACCTTTTTAGCTATACTATATACGAACGGGTCCACTGCCCGAGAGTGTGTAGTATTTATGACAAATGAAGCATAACGTAATTGTAACACCCGTCATTTAAAAACATGGGTTTTCAAAAACTTTCACCTAACGGTGTCAAAATTGCGGAAGAAATCTTTAAAAGTTCAAAACCGATAAAAACTGTTCGGTTTCTGCATTTATTGGTGTTACATGCAATACCATCAAATAGTTTAAAATGAAAACCCAACGGTTGCCCAACACAAAACAACCGTTCAACAATACTACATAAATTCGACATCAAGTACGAAATGTAAATGAATGTCTAAAGAGACAATCGACTATGGGTAGCTAAGTTCTCCTGCATGCATCTACCCAACTCTCACTCATCCTGCATCAACTAGTCCTTCAAGCTAAACCTGAGGGAACAACCACATTTAAGAAACAAGTGTTAGCTAACGAATTAGCTAAGTAAGATAACACTATGATATTAAAACATTTGTCCAATTAAAACAATCTTCATTATTAGACAAGTTTATTTAGGCACAACACACATCACACGTTCACACATAACTGCATATCAACTTC
Organism: Erigeron breviscapus; assembly: GCA_034093135.1. Lineage (NCBI taxonomy): Eukaryota > Viridiplantae > Streptophyta > Magnoliopsida > Asterales > Asteraceae > Erigeron > Erigeron breviscapus. Next base: position 1,741,881 of record CM067170.1, on the reverse strand, counting down.
ATATCAATTAGGATGAATCACCCTAAATGTGCCTATCCTTCATTTTATTCACACATTATCACACGTATCTTCGTTAACTTCATATAAGTGTAACATAAGTCACACCCGACTAGATGCTTCACCAAAAGGCTAGTCATACTTCGCGTTAAGGAATGGCAAGCCAATCCAAGAGTAATCCGTATGTGGAGGTTGGTCAAACCCCTCGTATTACTCGCCCTGCATTATAAAGACCATGTTGCAAGGAGCCACCCAAGCAACAACTACGTTAACGCACTCGTCCGGCTAAGACCAGTACGGGTTAAGCTTAACACTTTCCCTGCATTATATTTACGAGCTCGGTTTCACACATATGGTTTAGGTAACACACATTCCTAAACCGTCACACACATATAGTTTAGGTAACACACATTCCTAGACATTCACACACTTTAACTTCATTACGTTTGGATCCTTAAACGTGCAAGTGACATGGCCACCTAATAAGTCTAGTGAGCTAGGTGTACAAGCCATGTAAGCATGCATATATCACCATCAACTTCATTTCTACATTTCATGCATAATGAGATACTTCATAATACTACATAAACTGCATAACAATACACTACATTAAGCAATACTTCATTTCACTACATTAGGGACTGCATTTCAGGTCTCATGGTCAACTACATAACCCATAATACCTCCCGTGTAACCCCATATGCCCACATGCAATATAAAGATACCAAATGGAAGTATTTATGATTTGAAACCAGCTTTTCGTTGAATCCCCCAGCGTGTCAAAGTAGTGTATCTTACCTTGGTACGGCTTACCAACAAATGATAACGCAAGTTACCGAGCTCTGCAAGTATTCCCGACTACCTGTAGATGATCACAAGGGAATGCAAAAGACTCGATCAAACACTCTTGTATCACACGTTTTGAAGGATTTTCGTCTAGGATTTGGAGGGGATCAAAGGGATGGCTAGGGCTTGGGAGGAAACTAAAATTTATGCAAATGATCATCTAATGGCTCCTTCCTAACCCTTAATCCCGTTTTTGACTTTCACCACATGTCAAATTTGGTCCCTAGGCTTCCTAATGCTTCATTATTGGTCACAAACTACTTTAATGACCATATACAACATTAATCCTTCATTAAATGTCACTACATAGACATTAATCTTCATATTACACACATTTATACTACATTATACATTTAGGCTTTCAAGCCTCACACATAACACACAATAACTACGTATAAGTATTAAATCTACAATAGACTTAACGACACACATAATGTTGACTTAACGGCATTAGTCAAGTGTTAAATAAAAAGTTTGGGATGTTACAATTACCTCCCCTTAAGAGGATTCCGTCCCCGGAATCTCATCATTAAGGAACAACTCGGGATATTTCTCCTTCATTACTGCTTTAGTTTCCCAAGTCAAGCTTTCTCCGTGATTATGCTTCCACTTTATCAAGACAAGATCTATCACCTTTCTGCGTAACTTCTTTTGCTTTCTTCCAAGTATTGCCACCGGTTCATCAACCATTCTCTTCATTGGGTCAATGCTCACATCTGAATTGGAATCACACTTGACTCCTCGGCTAGACACTTCCTTAGGTAGGATACATGGAAAGTGTTGTGAATTCCTTCCAATTCTGGAGGCAATTCCAACTGATAAGCTAGATCTTTTATGCGTTTCAACACTTTGAAAAGTCCAATAAATCTTGGACTCAACTTGCCCTTCTTTCCAAACCGGATAACTCCTTTCCATGGTGACACTTTCAGCATCACTAAGTCACCTACACTAAACTCCATTGGTCTCCTTTTCTTATCTGCATAAGTTTTCTGCCTTTCTCTAGCCACACGTAAAGCTTCTTTAGCCACATTGACTTTTTCAGCCGTAACTTCAACAATTTCAGGACCGGTTAACTGCTTTTCACCGGGTTCCATCCAACAACTTGGAGTCCTACACCTTCTACCATACAACATTTAACGGAACTCCCCACTTACTTCATCTATATACAAAGTAGCTAGCTTCACCGTGCACGCATACTCATGAGTGACGAGGAAAGAAGCATTTTTTTTATATCAACTAGTCTACACCGACTCGTGTCACGTCATTGCCCCAAGGGGATATATACAACTTTGTCTCCTAATCCATAGTCGTCATATGAATACATTTCTGCTTCGAAATAACCGATTGTTGCATCTCACCATATTGCGCTCGGTGCTCAGATTTGACTTGTGTACAAGTCACACATTTTTGTACACACACTAACACTCTCGTTAATTGGCCAGCACAAAATGGGTTTTCAATTCACCACCCTTGTATTACTTGGATGAATCTACTATCAGGACCTATGGTCTCTTCAACTTAGCATAACCAACTCATTGAACTTCTTACATAGTCTTTTCTTCTTTCACCTTACATTTCATCCGTTTCGGCATTTCTTTGATTCAATCTTTAAATCAAATCAAGTATCACCCCATTTTACGTCCAGCAAAGACTATTCATTTGAAGGATAAGACCTTCCTGCCCATATCAACATAGACTTACCACTTAAACGTAACTTCATATCATATCTTGGCGTATCACACATAAACTTGTCACACGTATTCACATTAGCACATGTAGAGTATATACTCCTAATCGTGCCTTTCGACGCTACTTCATTCTTATCCTCACGTCTTACATCTTTATCAACATATTCTTACAACTTACATATTACGCACTAGCTTTACAACTAGCACGATTTCCCACGTCTTACGCACTAGCACTAAGGCTAGAACGATTTCCCACATTTCACACTTTACTTTAACATTAGGTATATACATTACCTAACTAGTCTCACATCTACTTTAACGTTTAATCCCACTAACGTGCACAACTCATAACAATTCCTACGTGTATCTAGTGAACTAGATACTCCACACTTAAGCCCCACACATAAGCCATCACATAACAATCATTTCATGGCGGCATAATATATTCGACATACTACATATGCATATAACCACTTTACTTTAAACGTCATCATATCATAGTAAGCCACTTCATCATACCTACAATCCCACATAACCTCCCGCATAACTCGGAAAACCCAACACACATAAGATAATCCAGTTAAGAGGTTAATTAAAGAAAACTACTTTTGTTGTGCCTCCAATGTGATAAAAGGCATGAATCATACTACACCTCGTATCATAATAGGTCGCATCACATTTCAGACGGCATTCAAATGAGCATGTCACCACGGTTCACAAGCCTCCTTAAGTACCACTTTTAGTCATTTCGTTTTCGGATACTGAAATCTTACTTTTAAACGTATTGCTTCATGATGGATCGTCTCACCACTTCTGACTATGCTTCATTTCTACTACATTCTTGTCCCGAAGAACATTACCTTGAGCTGATTTGCCATAGTCAAGCACTCACCATAGCCTCACCACCACAGACTTAGCCAATAAATAAAACTTTGCTCCTTTCGACATTAAATGTCAGCTGCTCCTTTAACTTTTACTCACTTTTGACGAATTTAAAACTAAGCCTCTTCGAGTTAAAATTCGTAATCACGCTCTCTACACAATTATGATGTCCTACGTCATATTTAGAATAGGCAATATTGTTATCACTAGACATGACGACTGAACGATCTAGGGAATACTCTAAACTTGATTCCTTAACTTCATACACAAGGACTTTCGTTATCATAAAGGTATTTCCAGAAACTCAATAGGGTCGTCATAATGAGCGTATGCATAACTTCATCGGATCTTTCATCACCAACAAAGGGTAGCAACATCGTAAATTTATCTTATAAGATAAATAGATCCCACAATCGGAACAATAACTTCCTCCTATAACGGAGAACCAAGATGGAAGATGCGCTTGCACGAAAGTAACACTAGACATACATCACTTGAAGGCTCTACCTCACGATCGCAACAAAACCGAGAACCTTAAAGAACGTCTCAAAACTACGAGTAGACTCGACTTTAGAGGTATAATCTTTGCCTTGTTTTAGTGGATCACATAAACGGGAAACATGATCAATTCGGAATCAAATACTCTTGAATGCTTTTACTTCATATGCTTTAGGAAGCTATAATTGTTCCCATCATTATACCCTTTACTCCTTTCTTAAGGGAAAACTCTTTATCTTGAGAAACAGTCACACATAAGATTCCGTACAAATATAGGATATCAACATCACCTTTACATTCATGTAATAAGGAAGAATCTCCCCCGTAGACACTCGTCTCAATTGTCACACATCGTCCCGTAGCGAAATCAAAACTAAACGAGTCGTAAATCAAAAATAATCCAAAGTACGCGCCGCATGAAACATATCTGGGGCCTATGCGCTGCATATCTCACTAAAATTTTACACAGAAAACTCCCCAGATTTTCACCACTCAATCCATGCGCCGCATCTTTCATCAAATTTCATCCTCTAATCGAATTCCATACGAACTCAAACCTTCAATCTTAATCCCAAGCACTACTTTCACATTTAACAGCTCGAATAAAACCTCACATCATATCATAGTGCTCTTGGAGTGGATGAGTTTCATGTTTAAGGGTTGAATCAACCGTAGAGTTGACTTCTTTTCTTGCTTCAACCTCATCCTCCTTTACTTCATTCATACGTGTCCACTCTTCACGTGGTTAAATGGGATACCATTCAATGATTCCACCATTGTCATCTTCACTTCATTTGGATCAACACAGACACAGTCTCACAAACACACACATGTCGTGATACATTTACAATTACGTTCGCGACCGGAATTGTAACTATATCCTTTCATACGTGTGCCCGGTAACCCTTCTGTGCATCACCTACTTATCACCCTTCAAATATCCAGCATTAACTCTACTTGTCAGGTTCAAGTCCATGTCCTCTGAACTAGTAGACTCAACAACATTGTCTACCAATCACTTCACTCTTCACCTACCTTTAAACTTCATTTAACTTCATGTACTTCATAATCGTCATACTCATTTAACCGGCTATAACTTTTCACCGATCTTCACACATTTCCACGCACTTGGGGCATTAACGTCATTAAAGTTTGCTACATGGTGTTTACTTTCGACAAATAGGGGCACACTACATAGAAATCTCCCCAACTTCATTACTTTGTACACCGGTCAACACAAGCATGGCCATACAAACACGCTCGTGTCGTGATACGCTTGCAATTATGTTCCGGACCATAATTGTAATTGTATCCTTTCACTTGCATGTCCGTTACCACATTTGTGTATCGCCTTCTCTTCACCAACTCCATTCACGCCACCATCTTCACACATATACATCTCACTTCCTTTACGATCCATGTCACGAACCCCATGGGTTGGACATTAATGGAATACCATTTCACCTATTCTTCCAACACTCATTCATTTCAACCACTTCACACATAAACTACACCGCACATTTATCAAATTCAGTTAGAGAAATGGCACATCACCTCGTGGACTGTCAATCGTAGCAATAAAATGATTTAGAGACGGAGAAGCGAGAAGACGAAAGAATAAAGGCTAAAAGACATATTCACATAACATCTCATCACACAATCATCATAAAGCCTCATTCCTACACTCTCACTCAAACCCAACCCGTCCTAAAGCACTTCATCTCAAGCTAGGCACACCTACGTAATCCTAACTTATCCTTCATCGGTCTAAGTCCAAAATCCTACGGTCTTGGTCGAATTTTGGTTCACTTAAACCATTTCTCTGATACCAACTTGTAACACCCGACATTTAAAAATATGGGTTTTCAAAAACTTTCACCTAACGGTGTCAAAATTGCGGAAGAAATCTTTAAACGTTCAAAACCGATAAAAACTGTTCGGTTTTTGCATTTATTGGTGTTACATGCAATACCATCAAATAGTTTAAAATGAAAACCCAACGGTTGCCCAACACAAAACAACCGTTCAACAATACTACATAAATTCGACATCAAGTACGAAATGTAAATGAATGTCTAAAGAGACAATCGACTATGGGTAGCTAAGTTCTCCTGCATGCATCTACCCAACTCTCACTCTTCCTGCATCAACTAGTCCTTCAAGCTAAACCTGAGGGAACAACCACATTTAAGAAACAAGTGTTAGCTAACGAATTAGCTAAGTAAGATAACACTATGATATTAAAACATTTGTCCAATTAAAACAATCTTCATTATTAGACAAGTTTATTTAGGCACAACACACATCACACGTTCACACATAACTGCATATCAACTTCATATCAATTAGGATGAATCACCCTAAATGTGCCTATCCTTCATTTTATTCACACATTATCACACGTATCTTCGTTAACTGCATATAAGTGTAACATAAGTCACACCCGACTAGATGCTTCACCAAAAGGCTAGTCATACTTCGTCGTTAAGGAATGGCAAGCCAATCCAAGAGTAATCCGTATGTGGAGGTTGGTCAAACCCCTCGTATTACTCACCCTGCATTATAATGACCATGTTGCAAGAAGCCACCCAAGCAACAACTACGTTAACGCACTCGTCCGGATAAGACCAGTACGGGTTAAGCTTAACACTTTCCCTGCATTATATTTACGAGCTCGGTTTCACACGTATGGTTTAGGTAACACACATTCCTAAACCGTCACACACATATAGTCTAGGTAACACACATTCCTAGACATTCACACACTTTACTTCATTACGTTTGGATCCTTAAGCGTGCAAGTGACATGGCCACCTAATAAGTCTAGTGAGCTAGGTGTACAAGCCATGTAAGCATGCATATATCACACATCAACTTCATTTCTACATTTCATGCATAATGAGATACTTCATAATACTACATAAACTACATAACAATACACTACATTAAGCAATACTTCATTTCACTACATTAGGGACTGCATTTCAGGTCTCATGGTCAACTACATAACCCATAATACCTCCCGTGTAACCCCATATGCCCACATGAAATATAAAGATACCAAATGGAAGTATTTATGATTTGAAACCAGCTTTTCGTTGAATCCCCCAGCGTGTCAAAGTAGTGTATCTTACCTTGGTACGGCTTACCAACAAATGATAACGTAAGTTACCGAGCTTTGCAAGTATTCCCGACTACCTGTAGATGATCACAAGGGATGCAAAAGACTCGATCAAACACTCTTTAATCACACGTTTTGAAGGATTTTCGTCTAGGATTTGGATTAAGGGGGGAGAATTTGGGGGTCATGGGGCGGCTAGGGCTTGTGGAGACACTAATATTTCTGCATATGATCATCTAATGGCTCCTTCCTAACCCTTAATCCCGTTTTTGACTTTCACCACATGTCAAATTTGGTCCCTAGGCTTCCTAATGCTTCATTATTGGTCACAAACTACTTTAATGACCATATACAACATTAATCCTTCATTAAATGTCACTACATAGACATTAATCTTCATATTACACACATTTATACTACATTATACATTTAGGCTTTCAAGCCTCACACATAACACACAATAACTACGTATAAGTATTAAATCTACAATAGACTTAACGACACACATAATGTTGACTTAACGGCATTAGTCAACTGTTAAATAAAAAGTTTGGGATGTTACACAATTCCTTAAATGTCTTTTTTTTTATACATGAAAGGTGCTCGATTAAATGCCCAAAAAATAGAGGATGCAAGGTATTTTTGTTGGCTAACTTCGGATTCTAAGTATTAATTTCTTGAATGGTCAGAAAACTGTAATTATATATACATATTTATATGCTAGTCATGAATCATGATGATGATATGTAAAATTTGAATATGTCAATACCTTTATATGTAGCTGTAGATAATTTAGGTTCCACTTATTAACAAAGCCAGTGATCATGATATATTTGATCAGTGGTATGATCGATGTGTTTTGTTTGCTTAATGAATTTTAATGACATGTTTATATCTGTTTGCGTACATCTCTTTATATATGTATATGGACAACATTTCTGACTACTATGGACAAATCGCCTGATATGGAAGAGCTACGCTACAATATGAAAGAAGAGGCGATTGAGCACCAACGACTTTATGGATCGCTGAACTTGCACCAAAAATCAATCTATGAGAAGGTCATTAGAAGCTTTTATATTGTTTACGGTCCGAGAGGCACTGGCTAGACATTCTTATAGAAGGCAATACTCTCGCGTCTAAGATCAGAAGGAGATTGCCCTTGAAGTTGCATCATCAGGTAATCCATTATAACCTATTCTAGAAATATATCTTTGGCTATGACAATCAGTTTTGCCTATCAAGTAATTTACTGTCCTAGCAAATCAGCCTCCCAAAAAATACACTACATTGGTTTCTAAGGCTTTTTAATAGGTAAACGGGTTTACATTAGTCTGCACTTGGATACAGCTTTATACCTTACCAATTTACTTCGTGATTAATGCATAAACGACGATTTTCATTATAATGAGGCAAAAGATTTTGTTAGGGACCAGAATGGAACAGGACGCGCACGAAACTAAGAAATGCACTCTCTTCATATTATATGTAACCGCTCCTGGCCTAGGTCCGTTACAATTTTGGTCTGTCAGTTAGACAAGTTGAACCGGGTTCTACCCACCCAAGACTTTAGTTTAAGTTTACAGCTTGGTTTGAATGGATAATAGGCAGAGCCTTTGAAAGGAAAGTTTTACTTATTTTGTTTGAATTAAGAACATTTTTCGATATTTACTCTTCATTGCAGAATGCTACTTTGCTTTAAAGGCATGGAATGCACAACTAGCAGGTGCTGCAGCTCTAATAGTAGCCGATACTAGACGAGCCTCTCAGAACTATGGACTCACCCGCCAGCTCAATAGCCGAGACTTCATAGACAACCTCAGCTGGTTGCAGGTGGACCTGGCCATCACTACGGGAAAGGCCGTGGTGGACCTTCAACGGGATCAAGCAGATACCCGCAGGGTGGAAATCCCTCTGGCGGGTACAATCATCACCCAAATCGTGGCAGCGGCCCATACCCTCCTCCACAAGCATATGGTCGGGGTAGTGTATGATTTAATTTTAATGATTTTAAAAAGCCTGATAAATTTATTTAGCCGAGTATCTGTTTGCACCTCGACGTCCCCTGAACATAGCATCTGTTGGCTACAATGGACAACAGGTCTAAGGTTCATGTAGGTATTAACTATTAAGTGAAGGTATTTCAATGGCATTAAAAATCTTACGGGAAGGTCATGATGGGATCCAATGTGGTTCCGGGGACAGGGTGCCCTTCAATACCTTATTTTTTAGGGATGAAACTACATCCACTATGGTCGTTTTTTTTAATGAGGTTGCCGAGAAGCTATTTTTGATTCCTAGGATATTTTGCTCAGTTGTTTTGGATTGATAACATTCATGTAAAATTTAACCATTAGAACAACAATAACGGGCTAAAAAGCTCCGGTTGATAACAATACCCCTGGAACGTAGATCTAATTTTATATAGTAGATATAAAATCATGAAAGTAATTAGACTTATTACGGTTGGATTGGAACCGATAGTCCAGAAAATAATCAGATAGTTAGCAGGAAATTCATTTTATCCGAACTTTAGAAACTCATATAATCGTAATATAATCCATTCTGAAATGCAGATCCAAACAACCTCACTATTGAGAAAATTTATGAAAGTGAACATACTTGATGAATTGGAGGGTATATTTAAACATAGTGGACGCTCGAGTAGGTCATGGACTGCACTTTTTAAAGCCATCCCATGCTTATGTTTTAGCTTCTTTCGTGTTGTAAAAATATTTGTTTGCTACCTAACGTTGCTAAACTTCTTTAATGGTGCTTTACAAGATACATGTTCTATTGTAAGCCTTTATATTGCCTTTTCTCAAAGAAAGGAAGAGAGACTCACAAACGTGAAGTCGTGAACAACGTATTGCTTGACTATTTGGCCCGTCTTCTGTCATCCGTGGAGGTTATCCTTCTTTTTACTATCTTCTGGTATATTTTACATGTATCTTCACGACCAGGGATGATGCATCACCCTTTGGGCGTCAGGCAGGGGTGGAGGGCTACTGACACTTCCTACAAGGCATGCTTTTCAGCCATCTCCACCCTTCTTTTGTATGTATTATGATACTTTTGCATTGCATGTTGATTCTTTTTAGGTGGTTATTTGAGGACTAATTGTGATACCGTATTCGTGTGTTATTAGAAATTCTTTTTGATATTTTCGTTTTCCTTTTTTGTACGGGAATGACAAAGTGCAACTTTTCAGATTCCTAATGACGTCTGGGACTGTATAGACAAGTTAGAGGGATAATGAATATAAATATGCGGAAACTGCAAAATGGTTTTATTGCTCCGTATGTGTTGCACTTGCAACAACCTACTCATACATCAGGGGAATCATCTAACAAGCAACAGGTAATTATAGACTTTCTATTATACATTATCAAATTTTTTGCATATTAGGTCATCAGGTCTATTCTTATTGACTATTTTTATAAGTCAAGTATATTCAAAGATTGGCGAAAGTAAGATGCATATATAATATTTGAAACTGAATTTTATATGAATTATAAACGTGTGCGGTGACATGTATCATTCTTGGTCAATCATTTTAGTACTATTTGAAACTGATAGGTGGATAATGTGAGGGAGGTAAAGGTTCATGAATTACAACATGCTCTTATTTGAAACCAATACGTGTTCAGTCCTAAATTGAATTTGTTATGGTGAAAAAAGCCGGACAGAAGGTTCCGATTCAGAGGTTGATGCTGGCGACGACCTAACGGAAAAGGAAGGAAGAGAGCAAAATGGGTAGGTTGTTGTGTTGTTATGAGATTCATGGGCTTTTATTATGTTGATATGTTCTGTTTGAATCAAGTTATATGACTTTGTTTTTTCCATGTTTAGCCTTGAATGTCCTTTACGTGATGTTCTTTTTTTGAGGGCAGGTTTAGTGTCAAACTTTATGTGACTGATGGGACCATGAGAATCGTTGTGGTGATGTTTGATGAAGTTGCGGAAAAACTGCTCCATAGAACTGTCAAGTCTCTGAGCAGCTCGAGGTATAGTTACGATTTCACATAGGTTTCATGACTGACATATTTATTGGTTTATTGTAATGTATTTCTTTGGTTGTACACATAATACTTCGCCTAATGCGCCCGTTTTCCCTCCAGTTATTGAAGCATTGATTCACACAACACGTGGATGATGATTGAATCAAGAACGTTGGTGGCAACCCATATTTGGACAATATATTGTGTGTGATGTTAACTAACTGTCTTAAATCTATGATGTGTGATTCCAAGAGTTTTTCTTTGATTTGAGTTGCCTTAAATTAGGATTATTTGTAGGTTGATTGAGTCAAAAGTTCCTTCAAGTTGCAATATAATAGTGTTGTCAATCTATGCTTTATATTTGTTTTCGTAAGTTGAAATTTAATAGTGTTGTCCACGTTCGTACATATAACGTTTGACAAAGAAATAATTCAAGCCGTGCATCGCACGAGTCTTCACTCTAGTTGAAACAAAAGTTTTAGTTAAGTAAAAGGTGAAAGAGTTTAGAATGTAATTAAACCCGGAGTAAAGCGACTCATGGTGTCTATGAGCTATACGAGCTCAACTTAGTTAAAGCTTGAACTCGAATCAAATATGTTCGAGCTCAGTTTTAGTCTAATTTAAATCTCACTTAATAAATAATAAAATCATAATAATGGATATTATTAAAAATCATACACCATTATATATTCACATTTTCATGCGAATAAACTTTATATTCCCTTATCAATTAATATTGTACATATTATTGATCACTTACTCCCTTGCATATCATAACCGATTTATCGTTTGTCAACCACCAATTGGTAGTATGGTACCACATTACCACCGATAATTTCCATACAACTAAAATTGACATAGTTTATTATGAAAAATTACAAAATAATTTACTTCGTTACCGTGTTATATTATGTTAAATCATTGTAAATCATGTTAATGATGCTAAGAATAGTCAATCTAAGATCCTTATTACCAAGGATGAGAGAATAAATCAAATTGTAAAAGCTACTTGTCATTATTGTTTTGTAGAAATAGAACACCACGATTAACATAAAGTACAAAAAGTGAGTACCAAATGACGAAATATGCAACAGGCAAATTTTTGATTCGGGACAAATTTAGGATCATTACTGGATTTTTATATTACAATTCGAGTACGCGGAAGTGCGATTCACAACGCCGCACTATTAGTGGTTTAACACACCCCGAATGATTCATTTTATCAATGAAATTTCAAAGGGATTTATGAGTAAACCAGGACTAACAAAATTAAAATGTCTCATACTTAATGTTAGCGTGTTGCATCTAAAAGAAGTACTCTATTTAGGACTACAAAAACATAGACATTAAAACCTATATCAAACACATGTATTTATGTGTACGTACTTCCTATTATAGTTCAATGGTTGAACACCAGCTTTACATGCTGGAGGTCTCGAGTTCGAAACATGGGAAAGACATTTCAAGAAATTTCACAAATAAAGTCCTCCAGTGAAGCAGTCCTGCAGATTATTTTGGGTTTTGTTGATGCGGTACCAATATACTCGATGCCAATACGCTTAAAATCTTTGGGGTGTTACAGGTACCAAACTGACTTATGTAGCACACATATACGATAACTAGTTTTATTAGAAACAACCACAAATCAATCAAATATAACTACTCGTACTATAAACCAGCGATGTAATATTGACTTAAGTTGGAGACTAGAGAGTATCTTCAAACTTGGCTGGTTATAATTTTAGGTCAAAGTAGTCGTACGTAGCAACACCCTAACGACTCCCACTGTCGCCAAACCAACAACAACGCCAACCTTTTTCACCAAACACACCCCCATCTTTCTCTTTCTCTGCAATTCTTGTATTGAAAGAGATAAAGAGACCCAACAAGTAAATTCAATGAGTGAATAACCCCCTTTGACTTCCATATTCAACCAAGATACTCACCTGGTAAACATTTCCAATCCTATGTTAATGTATTTTTTTATAGCATATGTAATATAAATTTAATATTGTAAAAGCCCATTTCCCCTGTTTTTGTTTATCACTATTATGGGTTCTCTGTATTACTAAAAAAGATTCAATCTTTTTTTACGAAACTCATTTCCCCTGTTTCTTATTTATTATAATAGGAAGAAGATTCAATTTTTTTTACATTTTTTTCTATTATATGGCATAAAACCCCCTGTTTTTTAAATATATGTAGTTGTTCATATTTTTCATTAATTAATTGGGCTGGTTGGGTTCTGTATTTTCTTAGAAAAGATTTCTCAATATTACCATTTGTCCATTTTTATTATCATAAATGATAAATGTAAAACCCAATTTCCCCTATGGTTCTTTTATATAAAAAACAAAAAATCAAAAACCATTAAAGCTTATTCTTTTTCATGGTATTCTTCACTAGATTAGGTATATATTATTTTATAATTAAAATAAAGACCATGTTTTATTAATTTGCTATCATTGGTTTTGTGGCAAATCCCTTTTGTTCCATAAGGATATTCTTAGCTTAAAGACACAGCCACTGTCATATCTTTTGTATTTATTTCATTAATTATTGTTTTATGTTCATCTTTTTGTAGAAAAGAAGCAAATATTTGTGGTAAATCTTGGTGGTGAGTTTAATGGGTACAAGAGATTTATTGGAAAGCAATGGGGACGGGTTATTTCCGAATTCTGGGATAGGGTTTCTTTGGTGTCCAAGAGATGATAATTTATCCCAATCTGGAAGCTTTTTTGCAAGTGTTGGGCAGATGGGTGGTAGGGGTGGTTTTGGAAGTTTAACTACAAATGATAATGAAGGTGTCAAACTTCCATATTTATCTAAGGTTGTTTCGACACCTGAATCCAGTTTTATGACCGTTGAGGTACCGAAAGTGGATGTAAATGAGGGTGTTTTGAAGAAGAAAGGTGGTATGAAATTGAAAATTAAGATCGGGAATCCTTCGTTAAGAAGGTTACTTAGTGGCGCAGTTGCAGGTGCAGTTTCAAGAACGTGTGTTGCTCCATTAGAGACGATAAGGACTCATTTGATGGTTGGGACTTGTGGGCATTCTACTACTGAAGTTTTTCAAGATATTATGCAGACTGAAGGTTGGACTGGCCTCTTTAGGGGAAATTTAGTCAATGTCATTCGTGTTGCCCCGAGCAAAGCAATTGAGGTATTACCTTTTTTTTTTGGTTTTATCCTCATGTGTTTACTCTGGATTAATCAAAGTTCTCTTAGTTAATTTGATCATATATTATATATATGAGTTTTGGTCGACTGTCGACTCATTGCAAGTATGTTTAGTATCAACCTTTTACGCTTGTTGGTAGTCTATAATTGGTGAACATCCCACCAACCGTTGGTATTCTATAGGTTTTGTAGTAGTAATTCAATGTACTTTTGAGCTAATCTAAATGCATGTTGAAGGGAGTTTTATTGCATGACCCTGAAAGTGATTATCGAGTAACCCGGTTCAAATAAGTGAGTTTAATGAAACATAGTGGAAGATATAGTGTTTGAATGTGTTTATTCTACTTAAAGTTGTAATAATCACTTTTGATGGTGCTGACTATCGAGTGTGTTTGACAAACTCTGATTTATAAGTAATTTCAACTCTACCATTTGATAGTCAGTGTTGTTCTTGCTGATATCAAACGCTTTGAAACCAATTTGAAAATAAAGGTATATGAGTATATTTACCATTTCATAATCAGTTTGCTGTAACTAGTGTCAAGCTAACTCTTTAAATCAACTATTTTGCCCCTAAATAATTTGTGAACTGAAAAGTAAGGGTATATAAGCAAAAACAGGGTACCCAGAAGTTCGAAACTGATTATTGTGACTTCATTGTTGCAATAATTAGATAGTCGCTGTATATCCTATTCGACGTTTATTGTCACTGATTTTGTCTGTTTATGATCTTATCTTCACTTTTAGGTTCTACAATATAGTTATCTGAAATCGTATGCAATCTTTTGCAGTTATTTGCTTATGATACTGTCAAAAAAAGCCTAGCTCCTAAACCTGGAGAAAAGCCAAAACCTCGTGTACCCGAGTCACTTATTGCAGGTGCTGTTGCCGGAATCAGCTCTACCATATGCACCTACCCTCTCGAGTTACTCAAAACCAGACTCACTGTTCAGGTAAAATATCAACTCTTGTCACTTACAATTTTACAATTCAAACAATTTTCATCTAAGACTGTAATTTTAACCTGTTCACTTATGAAAGGGCCTGTCAGGGTTATGTTCTATTTTTAACACATCAAAACTCATACGTGTATAATAAAATATAGCTATACAAGAAACAGGTTGAGTTGGTTGAAAGTCGTATGAAGTGTGTATTTATTACAGACCTACTAAATTGATTTATTAAAAAAGTTTGCATTGTCATATATATGTGTAATCACTAATTTTATCTAATGCACAAATTATATATCAAAAAAAGATGCCAAACAGTGTTTCAGGTCGACTTTGCTGATTTTGCTCACCATTTTGTCACCTCTGAATTATGTCTTTGATCACATATTCGTGTTTTTTCTAGAGGGGCATGTACAAGAATCTTGTAGACGCGTTTTTGAAGATTGTGAAAGAAGAAGGACCTGCAGAACTCTACCGGGGACTGACACCAAGTCTTATTGGTGTAGTCCCGTATGCTGCTACAAACTATTTTGCATACGATACATTAAGAAAAGCATACAAGAAAATCATGAAAAAAGATGATATTGAGAACATTGCCACCCTATTAATCGGGTCAGCAGCTGGTGCTATTTCAAGTAGTGCGACATTCCCGCTTGAGGTGGCTCGGAAGCATATGCAGGCGGGGGCTGTTAATGGGCGAGTATATGACAACATGCTTCATGCTCTTTTAAGCATTTTGGAAAAGGAAGGCATTGGTGGTTTATATCGAGGTTTGGGCCCGAGCTGTATTAAAATAGTTCCAGCTGCTGGGATATCGTTCATGTGTTATGAGGCGTGCAAGAAAATACTAGTTGAGAAAGAAGTTGATGAACCGTAAGAGTAATGACCGTAAGCTCAAGTCAAGATTTTGTTTTTTATTGTTCTCAAATATAATAATAATTCAAAAGATTTGGTTTTTATTGGTTCTTTTTTCTTTTTGTGGGGGGATATTGTTTTTTTAACTGCAAAAGAAATATTTATAGACGAGGCAGAATTACATTTTGGTCTTATGATCCATTTTTGATTGAAACGGATACTGATGTTAGATCACAGATTTAGAATGAGAAGTTTACATTTGGAATTAGTTTTAGATTTGGACATGTTTGAAGTTGCTCTTTTTTACTTTGGATGTTTGAGGTTGCTCTTTTTTACTTGGAATCACTGTGCAACAAACGAACATATTTTACTTGGAATCACTGTGTCTGTGACCATGTTAGGAACATGCTCATAAAAATGTAGATGTAACATCCAATGCCTTCTTTCACGGGTTCATACCTCGATGATGTATGAGGAAGGTTGAGATGTAAACAGTCTTACCTCACCTACGAACATGCTCAGATTTTGCAAAATCCTTCGAGCTATTAGTTAAAAGTAACAACTTTTGACAAGACTTGCGATCTACACATGTGGATGAGAGTAAAGAATAAAAGGGTGTTTGGTAAAAAAGAATCATAAAGTGAAAATGTAATAAAGAAGGAAAATAATGGGGAAGAGAGGCGTGTTTAGTTGTGAAAAATGTTTTCTATTTTCTTGGTAATTTTTAAACTATGATTTGATTGATTGCGTTGAGTGTTAAGCGAATAGATTCTGTCGTTTGATACAAACAGATAATGATAATTAATGTTATAAACATACCAATTATGTGGCTATCCATAACCTATGACCCTTTGTATTTCTATCATTATGTATGTATTAATTGTATAGAGCCTATATAAGTGGCTTATGTATGTTGGTATTATCATATCAATGAAATGATTATCTATTCTCTCTAATCTCTATTGTTCTTTCTACTGTTGTTTAATGTTATATTTTGCTATTAGGTCGTTGTTTTACAATTTTAGTTTCTTAGCACGATGTTATATCAATTATTCATCTTGGATTTACAACGGGAAAGGATGGAACAAATTTAATATCAAAGCGCCACAGTTTCGAACATTTGGTTTTAAAACATGGGTAAATCTCTAAACTTTAATTATTAGTTGGCTCAATACATTGATAAGTCATGAAAATTTGATAACCGGATGTATTCCATACACATGCTCTTTCAGTTTTATAAATTAATGTACGAATGCTATCCATATGCATGTTATATCACATCAAGCTATTTGTTTGATTCATAGATAATATATTTAATAACATCTTGATAGAATCTGTTATTGATAATCTTTATCAATATTATACTAAAAGACAACTGATAATCACTTATTGAACCAATCACAAAGCTTTAATTTCTTCTAATTTAAATTTGCTGATGTCATAAATAATTTTATAAGTTAATTAACATAAATAACAATTAAGTAAAATAAAAAATAATTTGCATTAAATATACACGGGTTGAAAGATCCATTCCTATCTCAATTCTAAATCTAAATTAATTTAAAAAAATATAGTTACATGGAGTTTATCTAATTATAACATATCAAAACAAACATATTTTAAGATCGAAATGTCTATACATGTCCTTATTTATATTTTTTTAACCAATCATTAAAATACATTATCATATATATTATATATTTATTAGGGATAATGGCATACGAATGTAACCACCTATGACAAAATGGTTATGTAATGTAGTAACCTACTCAGGTGGCTATGTAATGTATGCACCTATGTTTTTTTGCTATACTATGTAAGGACCTTTTTATTTGGGTCAATCAATGTAAGGACCTATGTATTTTTTTTTGGCTATACTATGTAAGGTCCGTACATATTTTACATAGTATAGCCAAAAAAAACATAGGTGCATACATTACATAGCCACCTGAGTAGGTTACTACATTACATAACCATTTTGTCATAGGTGGTTACATTCGTATGTCATTATCCCTAATATATTATACAAATACTTAAATCACAATTGTAATAAATTAATCATATGCTGGGCTGTTTTTATAAATTTCCTTTAAAGAGATTAACCACTTATTAACCAATAGAAAGCTTATTAGTTTTAAAAATTTAATTAACTTAATAATTATCTTAAAAAAAGGTAATGGAGGGAACCCTCTAATATTCGAGTTATCTTATATATATATAATATATATTATAAATTATCTTTAATCTTAATATATACTAAAAGGCAACTGACCTAACCTCAATTGACCAATCAGAACCTCAATTTCTCAAAATTAATTAAATCAACACATGTCTAAATTAATTTACACTTTTTGGTTTTCCATCACCAATTTACACTTTAACCCAATTTAAAAATAATTAATACTTTATTGCATAATGTCTATCTAATAACAAAATATAGCTAAAAGTTAGAGAATTACGAATTAATTTTATATCAATATTTTATTTTATATTATTAATTGTAATCAAACTAATTATAATATTGTTGTTATTAGTAATTATAATCAGACTATAATTAGGATAATCATTGTTGTTATTAGTAATTGGAATCAAACTATATTTAGGATACAGATTCTTCTTATATAAACTGAACCTACAAATAAAATCATAACACACGAAATCATTGAAAACCCCACGAACCAGCTGCTACTTTTATTGTTCTTAACAACCATGGCTAACGAAAATAAAATTACTTTTTTGCAAGACATCAATGAGAACTCGGTCAATTGTGTAATCAAGGTTAAGATATTGCTTATCTGGAAGAGTTTGTATAAAAGAAACTCTGCTACACCATCCAGCCTTGATATGATTTAGCATTCAATATTAACATTTGAATATCTCAATTCTTTTTTAAGTATATTTTTACATTTAACGTATAAGTATTTTTTTTGTTCCATATACTAATTCTTATATTGATAATGTTGTAAAACCCGTGTATTTGACACGGTCTAAAATCTAGTATAATATTTAAATCTATTGAATTCTTAAACATTATACTATGTTTAATGGCAAAACTCTTGTAAAATTAAGATACACCGGCAAGGTAAAACTTTCCAATGCAATTTTGTCAATTATTTGTTTCATCCATTATTTTGGATCGATTGGATGTAAATTTCGATAACCAGGGAAGCTTTGTATCATGGTACATATCAAATTGTTAACTTGATGCTTGAATTAATTTTGACATGTCCAAATTGTTACTTGCTTATATAATTGATAATTTATTACTTGATTACCATATTTTGAAGCTCTAGGTTTTCTCATATCCGTAATTCATAAAACAATAAGATCGTTTGCATCGGTGTTACTAGATGGGTGACCGCGCGATGCGGCGGCGACCTTTAAAAAATGGTGGTTGAATGTGATAATTATATAGTAGTTGACTCTAATCCCGACCAACAAACCAAACCACAACCTAAAAAGTAGTCTTTTCTTTCTTTAACATATACCAATTAAATGAATAACCGCCTGCAACAAAAATAAGAATTAGATGGGATGCACAGGACTGATAAACAACAGTCCGACACAACGGGCATGTATTTCCTTGCATATATTCAATGGGCCAAAAAGAAAATTAGTGAGCTAAACTTTGTGCTTAATGCATGTTTAGAGTGTGGTTATGAACTTTAATTTTAGTACATATAAGGATACAGGTTCCTTAAAGTGTTTATGAATTTGGATGCAAGATTGACATACCAAGTACCCACGGAAAGCCGTTTGGATTCTAATAGAAGTTGTTTCCTCCTTTGATTTTCCCGAATGCCGACTCAACTCAGCAAGTCTAACAGACTTCGCAGCAGCCTGAGTTGCGGTGGCGGCAGCAACTGCTATGGGATGCACATGTTTCGTCTGTTCATCCTCCGTTTCAATCGGCTTCACTTCTTATGGTGGTGGAAGTTGATGAGAAATGACAGGTTCTACAGCTGGAGCAAATAACATGAGGTTTAAACCTGATATAAATCTATATTTTCTCATTCTTAAGAGACAAAACTCGAGTCAATTCCACAACCAACTTCATATACTAACACATACATTATCGATAAATATTTATTTCACAGTAACCGTTCGTGTAGATAGCATTACCCTACATGATACCTCTCGTTCCATTCGAACTCTTAAATCATAACTAATGGTCCCAAGAGTATTACTTGTTGTATCCTATTTTTCTCATCTTAAAAGTTTTTTTTTCATGCAGATACACTAATAAGAAAGGGTGCGAGTAAATTGAATAAATTTACCAGCGTAGTTATCAGCTATGACAGGGGGCATGTTAAGTTTTTGAATGATCGGATGGTAGGTTTTGGAACCACAAGTTGAAATGAATTTTATGAAAAATGAACTGTTTCATATAGGCTTTACCCAAAAACAACCCATAAGTGCTTATTATCTAATCGCAGAAAGTCTATCTGAATGTAATGTACACTTTCTTGGATTGTATTAAAGATATGCACGATATAAATAATAAATGATTGCTTCTTAAGTTAAACAAAACAGAAGTATTCCGCATGCATCATTCTAAATTGATTGACAAACTGTATATAAAACACAAAAGTGTATAGGTTTAAAACAAACCATAATAGATATGGGGCATCATGTAGGAGAATCTTGAAATGGAAGTCGTCGACCATCAAATAGATGTTATTGACGACCACAGATATAAGATCCTTGTATCATCACTTTCGCATCTTTTATACGGACTGCAATTTCCAAAAATGGTTGACATCAGGAGAGGGTTGCGAAAATATTATATCAAAAAAAAGGTTGCTTATCACCAAGTTTACATACACTTGATCTAAAACTGACATGTCAAATTACATATAGGCATGACCCTTGAAACCTTTTGCTTAAAACCCCATTTTAGTTATTACATCCATCACTTCAAGGCTTTAGCAAAGAAATTCAAAATTAAAACAATTGGCCTGTTCCAACAAATTTGATTTTTATTTTTTAACTTTCACTTAAACCCATCATTATTTGGTTTAGGCATGTTATCGATACACCTTAAGGATCTATTGTTGTTTTACAGAAACTCCTCAATATCGGACAAACCAGAGTTAAGGAGTTGCTCGGTAAAGAGTGTAAAGCTGGACATACAAAAATGAAGCCAACTATAATACAAATTAAAATAGAAAACCACAATAGCTATCAGTGTCATTAGCTAATCAAAAAGAGAAGATACATAAAGTCAGTAAGAGAAACGATGTGTATAAGATATATATAAATCCATTCTAAACCATTAAATGACGGATAAATATGAAAAAAATTCGATTACCTAACTGGAAAGAATACAAAGGTTTCCATCAGCCATCATGTGTTCGATAAAAGTTTTATCACAACCTATCCATTCCAAATCAAAGTCACTAACTAATTAGTGATACACAAATTAAAAACATAAAATTAACAAAGAATCAATATAAATTTAAAAAACTCACTGATCTTCAGCAGCAAAAGAAGAAAATGATGAACTCGATAATCAATAATCAAATACCATCATGCATGCCATAGAAAAAAAAAATACAAATATCACATATAAAGATTTGAAAAATAATTTTAAAAAAAAGATTTATATCAATTGAAATAAACTAAAAAAATTATACCAATTTAATGACGGTGGTGTTGGTGTCCATATATGAAAAATAAATCAAAATAGTAAGAACAAAAAAATTTAGAAAATAAATTAAAAATAATTATAATTCTTCATGAAACCCCCAAATCTTAAAAAAAAAAATTATACCAATTTAATGACGGTGGTGTTGGTGTCCATATATGAAAAATAAATCAAAATAGTAAGAACAAAAAAATTTAGAAAATAAATAAAAAATAATTATAATTCTTCATGAAACCCCCAAATCTTAAAAAAAAAAATTATACCAATCAACAATTGGTGGCTGCGGTGGTGATTGATGACGGCGATCACAAATCTGGAATAGGAAAAAAAAATACAACATTAGAAACAAATAATTAGTTAAGAAAATTAAAAGATCATGAAGAAAGAAGACTCCGATACATCAAGTATGTGCATCTGGTCGATCGCCAGAAAGAAGAATGGAGGCGGTAGGACGGAGGCGATTGTGATGGTGGTGTTGATGCATGTGTCATGTGTGTGAGGAAAATAGGGATACAAAGACGAAGAGACCGTGGGTTGAGATTTGTTAGGATAGTCAGGGGTAAAATGGGGATACTGAAAAAAATGCTTAAATTTCCTAAAATAGATGTCCAATATGTTTTATAAGGGAGTATTAAAGTTGTAATAATCACTTTTGATGGTGCTGACTATCGAGTGTGTTTGACAAACTCTGATTTATAAGTAATTTCAACTCTACCATTTGATAGTCAGTGTTGTTCTTGCTGATATCAAACGCTTTGAAACCAATTTGAAAATAAAGGTATATGAGTATATTTACCATTTCATAATCAGTTTGCTGTAACTAGTGTCAAGCTAACTCTTTAAATCAACTATTTTGCCCCTAAATAATGATAGGATATAGATAATACAAATACCTATTTTCTTTTCTGACTGAACCTGCTACCAACAAAACCAGAATTGTTAGTATTATAAGAAGAAGATGAGGGGTAAGAGTTACCTGATGGTCGGTTTTGAAAACCGGTGTTGCGGTTGAAATTCCCCTGTTGTTGGTTCTGAACAAAATTAACATCTTGAACCGGCTTTTGGGGGCAATCCTCGGTGTAATGCAAATCCCCGCAAATATCACATCCATCAGCCATAACTTTAACATCCCTTTCCAAACTCTTGAACCTGCTTTCTTGCCCATCAAATCTCTCATCCATTCGCTTTGAGAGAGCCTTAACTTCAGCAACTAATTTAGAATCTTCACTACTTTCAACTTGAGCGACAGTGTTTCTCCCCGATCTCTTGGTTCGGTCCTCATCACGGGTCGAATTCTCCTTGGCCATATCATCAAGAATTTTGTAACCTTCATTCGGGGAAATGTTGTTGAAACTACCCCCAAATGCATATCCGAGCTCCCTCTTAGACCTTCTATCCAATCCATCATAGAAAATTTCAACAATCACTTCAGTACCCATGCTATGTCCCGGGCAATTCCTCAGCATCTCCTTGAATCTCTTCCAAGCATCTACAACATCCTCACCACTGTCTTGAGAAAATCCCCTAATTTGATTCTCTAGCTGCCTTTGAGATCTTATAGAATAAAACTCATCAATGAATCCTTCCCTAAGTTCAGCCCAAGTAGAGAATGAATTATCCGGTAGCTCCTTAAACCATGCAGATGCATCTCCAGTGAGAGTCAATGGAAATAACTCTAGTTTCACAGTCTCAGCTTGCCCTTCCCCATACTGATATAATCGGCAAATCTTTTCAAATCTCTCAACATGAGCATAAGGATCACATCTTCTTACCCCGTCGAACTTATCCTCCTCGACACTCTTGAGATGATTACCCTTTAAAGAGAAGTTTACCGAAATCTGAGGAGGGCGGATAGCTGTGCCCCGGTTATGCTGGGATAGTTCTTCTTCGTTCCCCGTAAGGAACGTTGTTCATGTCTCTAGGTTGTTCTTCACCCATTCCGTTTACCCTTGGTGGTTGATTTTGATTTCTGTTGATTTGAGGTATGATAATCCTATTCGGTTCAGGTGTTTGAGCTTTTTCTTCTCTTTCTGAGTCCTCACCTGTTTGAAAGAACTTATCTGCTTCCTCCAACCTATTAATGAGTTGATCTTCTGATGTTGAACCTTTCTTGGTATAGTGTTCGTCTAAGGCAATGTCCTGTTGGACTTGGTCTACGGTTTCTGGATCTATTTTGTCTGATGTGGATGGTTCTGGGTTGTTTTTCTGCACTAAACGACGTCTGACTTTCCCTGGATTAGATAAAGGACTAAGCAAAGGTCGGCCAGAAGCTCTTGTGTTCATCAACTAGCAAGAACCTACACAATCACCACAAGCAAACCGTCAACCGCACCTGGTACAAATGAAATAAAAATGAAAATAAAATAAAATCTAATTAATAAAGCAATAACTTTCTCACAAATAAATGTGAGAAAGGATCGAACTACAAAATTAAACAACTACTAAAACAAAAGTCCCCGGCAACGGCGCCAAAAACTTGATGTGTGAAATCGAGTAATAAAATTTATAAACACGAACTACCAAAAGACTGACTACAACACACTCACAGGCAGTGAACCTGATCGTATGCAGTATAGTAAACTTGGTAAATCCGAGGTCGATCACAAGGACTAAGTAAAGCAATTGTTAAAATAAAGTAGTTCAAGTAAAAGAGGGGGTTTTGTGACCGAATTGTCACTTTGCAATTAGTTAGTAAATTTGTTAGTAATCCCTCAGGATTAATCGAAAAGAGAGTTTTTGTTTAAAACAATAATTTAAAAGGCATCCATCTTGAATTCGCTCAACAACATGTTCAGATTGCACATAAATGAAGTTCAAATCCAATTTAAGTTGATTAAATAACCGAGACTCAAACAAAGCACCAACCCCGTACCCGTCAAGTTAATGACATTATTTGACTCTCTTGTTTAAACTAGTTTCATTACAAAGACCGGTACCCCAAGACATCTTTTATAACTTCCCTAATCAAACAATGGTTTTGGTTATTAAGATAACAATTATATCTACCGATTGTACCCAACCGTTAACACATTTCTCCTATTATCATGAACGATTATCTACCGTACCCGTCATAGACCCAATTGTTTGTACCCAAACAATCAAAATGACATATATGAAATCAATAATTACCATTAAAGACACACATATACCACCAATCAATTCAAGATAAATTAAAATAGAAAAATACGCTAAGATCACGATATAACGTTAAATGAAATCAACATTGAATTATAAAAATTGTGCAATCTTTACATATTGTCTCACTTCATCAAGATGGATGATAAAGTGATTAGCCACTCATATAAAATATGAAAGAACAAATCGAAATAGAAGAATTCATCGTTACCGAATACAAATAAATGGAAACGAATAACGGAAATCGTCCAATCGTAATATCGATCTTCAAAGGTGAAAGAACTGATGAAAAATCTCCTTTTTGATCTCCAAAAACGGCTGGGAAAAGTGGAATAGGGTTTTTGGAATGTTTTGCAAGCTATTTATATTTTTCCCTAAAAAATTACAAAAATCCGTCTCAGACTGCGGCGCAGTCTACCCACTGCGGCGCAGTTGAGTGTTGACTGCTTTGACTTGTTGACTTTCATTGACCAGATGGCTGCTGAAGACTTGTGGTACTGCGACGCAGCATAGGATGACTGCGGCGCAGCTTCACTCTCGAACAATTAGATGCGGCGCAGTCTTATGACTGCGTCGCAGTCCTTCAGATAACATGCTGGTGCGGCGAGTGACGTGTCTTGCGACGCAGTACAGTCGGTCAGTCAAACTTCACATCTATACTCCATATTAAAGCAAACTACCCCCTCCCCCATTCAACTCTCTACCTTTGAATTGTCTAATTTACCCTTCTAATTTACACTACCTTCACATACCTTATCCCTGAAATTCTGAAATTACCCTTAAAAAAAACCCCACAATTACCTAAAAACCCCATTGTGATAAAAAAAAAACCCATTCAACTTTAAAATTATTGTTGAAGGTATTGCTACGGATAAGAAAAAACATCTTAATTGCCATAGATTATATCACGAAATGTTTAAACAATAATTACCTTTTTATAACTCACGAAATTACTAACCAATTATGTCCTTTTTTATATTCGTATTAAATTTTAATCTTTGACTATTTATTTTTTTAATTGCCCTGACCTTCTCCCCAACAATTGTAAGTGGTTATTTTTCATGGTTAGTTTTTGCACTTCATTAATTCTTGCACCTAATCCGTGACTTATTTTTAGAATGATAGATATGGTTAGCTGTTGCATTGACGCATCTCATGAAAGTAACCTGAACGCTATAAACCGTTACGGCATCTGACGCGCTATAGATCGTCGTCGCTGCAACGCGCGAGCACCACTTTAAAAATCTATGTAACACCCGTCGTTTAAAAATATGGATTTCCAAAAAATTTCGCCTAACGGTGTCAAAAGATAGCGGAAGTAAACTTTAAATGACCAAACCAAAAGGAAGTGTTTGGTTCATTTATTAAATGGTGTTACTAGCAATGTCATAACAAATAGTTCAAATGGAAATCCAACGGTTGCCCAACATTAAACAACCGACATCAAAGGTAACTACATAGTCAATAACATCTAAATAAACATCAAGTGTCTAATGAGAAGCAACTATGGGTAAACTAAAGCCAGCTTCAAGATCATCTACCCATGCCTCGCATCTTCTCACATCTACCTGCTCACTATGTTGGACCTAAGGGCACAACACATTTAAAAAGAACAAGTGTTAGCTAACGAATTAGCTAAGTAAGATAACACATCATTAATAAAACATTTGTCCATTTAAACATTATAGAAAAAGTCACATTTCATCTTTAAGGCACATATCATCACAAGTCATCACATCTATCATATCACATCTTGCATTAAACATCTTTCATATAGGATGGGTCATCCTAAATGTGCCTAGTCATCTTTTGCATCTTCACATATAACATCTAACATCTTTGTATTTGTGACATAAGTCACGCATCTCATATAACATATACATCTTTGTAAGGGTGACATAAGTCACACCCGACTAGATGGACAAACCTTACGGTTGTTCATCAATGTCGTTAAGGAATGGCAAGCCAATCCCGGAGTAATCCGTATGTTCAAGACAAATGGGGTTGGTCAGACCTCCCGTATTACTCTTCACATCTCAAACCATGTTGCAAGGAGCCACCCAAGCAACCACATCTACGCACTTAGCCGGGCAAGGGCAAGTACGGGTTAAGCTTAACACTTTCATCTAAAATTACGAGCTCGATTTCACATCTCATATGGTTTAGGTGTTCATATTACCTAAACATTATCACATATACATCTTAACGTTTGGGCCCTTAAACGTGCACGTGTCATGGCAACTTAATAAGTCTAGTGAACTAGATGAACAAGCCATGCAATCATGCACATTTCACATATCATCAACATTACACATCATTTCATAGCACATCATTACATCTCATATCATTGCATAACATTTCATAGCATATCATTACATCTCATATCATTGGGGTAGCATTTCAGGCTTCGATAGTCATTTACATAGTCCATAACACCTTCCGTGTAACCCCGAATACCCATAAGCAAACAAGATATCATTTGGGAAGTTATTATATGAAAACCATGTTTTTTGTTGAACCCTCAGCGTGTCAAAGTAGTGTATCTTACCTCGTTGAAGAGCACAACAATTATAGAACTTTAATTTGTTGGAGCCAAAAAAAAAACAAAAGTGCCCAAGTTTGAGCACTTTTGCAATTAGCCCTTTATGTAAATCACACTTACCGTTAAGAAAAAAAATGAAAAAGAAAAAGGAGTGTTAACTCAAAATTTGCCAAACAATAGGGACCATTTGTGACAAAAACTCTTCTAACTTTTTGTGTATTCTTTTATATAGATATAAAAATGGAGTAAATAAAAGCACGATAGATATTTTTTTTTTTTGAAAGTTAACTTTTATTCACAACGGCGAAAACCACCAATAAGTGGTCGGCACAACTATACAAACATTTATGTCAAAACAAAATTACACCAATTTTCCCAAGTTATTGAACTATGCTTTGATCTAACTCTATACCATAAAAAACCGAGCGATTTGACGTCTTCGATAATCTTCTCCGGGTAAATATTGCCATTGGCAAACCTTTTGTCGTTACGGGCTTTCCAAAGACACCAACACGTAATGAACATAATACCTTTGATCACCTTGCTCGCCTCTTTACTTTGTGTGACTTGCTTATGGGTCTCGGTCTCGAATATATCCTTCACAGAGAAAAAAAAATAAAGGTGGCACCTTGCACCATAAACTGATGTGTTGCCAAACATCCATAGAAATACGACACGAACAAAAAAGATGTTCAGTTGTTTCTTCTTCCTGGTTGCACAGAACACAAAGCCATGAACCGTAATTGACATTCCTTTTCTTGAGAGCCGATAGAGTAGGAATACGGTCTAGCGCCACCCTCCACATAAATATGTTGCATTTTCTTGGAACCCATTTGGGCCAAGAAAACACGAACCTTCCGCTTAAGTCTTTGTCCTCTCTTAAGAAGTCCTTCACAGCCTTGACGGAAAACACTTTGTCTTTCCTGCCAACCCATTCCCATGTATCCACACGACCAGAAGGGAGAATTCCTTCCAAGACGCCATTTAACCTTTGCAGATCCTCGCTTTCCATATCATTCAAATGACCACGATCAGCCTCCCCAAAAACCTCCAGTCCCCTTGACTCCAAACGTTGCTTATCACATACCATACACTTTTTATTCTTTTCCACATTGAAAAGGCGAGGAAACTCCTCTTTTAGGGGAGAACTGCCCACCCATGGGTCGAGCCAAAAACGAATACGGTGGCCGTCACCATAGTTTCCTTTCAACATGTTATTTAAATCGACATTCAAGACTCTCACCTTAGAGATGGTTTTAACAATCGAGGCCCAAACCCCGCTGACAGCTTTGTTATGGGGAAGAGGTGTCCAACACTTTTTAGTATTATGAATAGCGTCGATAACCTTCCTCCAAAGACCATTGGGTTCATTCCTATACCGCCATAACCACTTTGATAACAAGGCAATATTAGACTCCCCCAATTTGCTCAATCCAAGCCCTCCGACTTTAATAGGCGAAGCCACGTGTCTGATGTGTGAAATCTAGTTTAAAAATTTATAACAAGGTCTACCGTTAACTGACTACAACACACTTACGGGCAGTGTACCCGTTCGTATGTAATATAGGTAACTGGCAAGACCAGGATCGAACACAAGGACTGACTGTTGTACTAAAAGTTGTGAAAACTGTGAAACAAGTAAAAGTTTGGTTTGTGACCGAGTTGTCACTTCGCGTATCAGGAAACTAAGAAATTAACAAGTAAGTAAAATACTCAACCGGTGTCACTCGAGAGTATACGAAAAGATTTTTGTTGTAATCAAATGATTAAAAAGCCATCTATGTCGAATCCGCTACACAAGAAGTCTAGGTTGCATATGGTTAAGCTCAAAATTCTTTATATGTTGGTGATAATGATCGTGACAAGACAAAACACATTCGGCGTGCACTCCGTTTGTAAAATCGACTCAATCACCTAATCAACTCAATTTCTTGCAACAAGTGGTACCACCATCCTTATTACAATTCCTTGAACTAACTAGTTTGTTTGATTATTTAAATAACAATTTCATCTTTGTGAAAGAAACGTGGTACCACCATCCGTTAAATCCACTTACCAAAGTAATTTCTATTAATTTGTATCCTTTACTATCATACCATGACCTAGCAAGAGTTGCTCATAGACAAACAACTAAAATAATACTTGCATTCAACTAGTACCACTATCGAAAAACACAAATATCACCAAGGACACAAGATTAAGTAGAAGAAATCACTTCAATAAGATCTTGACAAAATGTTAAGTAAAACCAACTTGAATTCAAAATATTATGCAACCATGACTAATTGTTTCACTTCATCTTCATAGATGTAAGGAGGTTTAGCTACTCATAATGAAAAAGAACAAGATTCAATTAAATAAGAGAACATAATGTACCAAATATTTAGGAGAATTCCAAATCGAAGTTACAACCGAGCCACAATAAGTAACTATAGCCAAAATTAGTCTTCAAATCTTCAAATGATATTTGGGAAGTAAAAACCCTTGGAAAGCCTTCAAAAACTGCTAGAGAGAAAAAGTGGAGGCTGGAGTGTCCAAGATTCCTTTAGGGTTGAGTGGGTGTTGGTATTTATACCCAGGAGAGAGAAAATCCGTCAGACCAGCAATTTATCGCGCCGCGATCTTATTTCCTCGCGCCGCGAGTTTTGTTGTGAGCTCGCGCCGCGAGATCTGATGCTCGCGCCGCGAGTTTACTGAAGGGCTCGCGTCGCGACATCTGCAGGTCGCGCCGCGAGTTCTTCCTGGTTTCAGCATTTTAACTTTGTTTTCGACCATTCTTCATCCGTTAGTGCCTTTGGACCATTTCTAAGTCGTTTTCTACCATTTGTGAGTGAAATACCTGCCTTAGACCTGAAATCACTAGCAAATACCATAAAGCACCACAAAATATGTATAAACGGCTATCAACCGTGCCTAAAATGTCCAAATAAGATGTGGGAAATATGTATAAATTGAGACACATCAGTGCCAAGCAACCCAATGGATTTTATTCGAATCGGCCGAACCTCCCCACAAGAAACGCCTAATGATGCCTTCCAAGCTTTCCACCACTTTAGATGGTGCTTTAAAAAGGGAAAAATAATAAGTAGGCAAACTTTCCATGACGGCTTTAATAAGAGTCACCCGTCCGCCCAACGAGAGACAAGAAGCTTTCCAGTTAGACAATCTCGACTTAAAGATCTCAACTAAGAAGTCCCAGTTTGCAATTCTATTCATGTTGCTCCCTATTCGAATCCCAAGATGAACAAAGGGGAACGCAGCAGTGTTACAACATGTTATACCAGCAGCTCTTCTAACCTCCTCCCCGTCAACTCCAATCCCAAACAACAACGACTTACCCATATTAATCTTGAGACCAGAGCAAATGTGGAAACACCTAAGAATTCGAGCAAGCTGTTGAAAATTACCTTCAGACCAGTCTCCCAAAAACATACAGTCGTCCGCATATAACAAGTGAGTGATGATAGGCCCCTGGTTCGGCAGTTGGAGCCCATTGTACACACCCCTGCTACAAGCTTTTCTCATCATACTAGACAACGCCTCCATAACAATCAAAAAAAGAAACGGAGAGATTGGGTCTCCTTGACGCATTCCTTTACTACACTGGAATTCGAAGGTCGGTGACCCATTAACAAGCACCGCATACCTGGCAGACGACAGGATACCAAGAACCCAGTTGCACCATTTTTCAGTAAATCCCATTTGATGCATAACCGAGATTAAGAAGCCCCAGTTTACGTGATCATATGCTTTATTAAAATCTACTTTTAGGAGAAAGGCCTTCCTGTTACTCTTCCTAACCCACGCAACTGTTTCATTCAAAATAAGAGGACCGTCGAGTATTAATCTACCTTCTAGGAAGGCAGATTGGTTGTTACAGATGAGTGAATCTAGTACCTTCCTGAGCCTATTTGCCAAAACTTTAGAAATCGTCTTGCTAATGATACCAACAAGAGTAATGGGCCTGTAGTCGTTCAAATGGCCAGGGTCCTTAACCTTGGGAATTAAGGTTATAAAGGACGAACCACATCCCCTACTTATAACCCCACTACCATGAAAAGCATGAAAAACATTGACAAAGTCACCTTCCAGTTTGTTCCAAAATTTCTTGATGAACTTGAACGTGAAACCATTTGGCCCGGGAGCTCTTTCATCACCACACGAGAAAACTGCATCTTTTATTTCCTCTGTTGAAAAAGGTGCCACTAAGTTCGATGCCTCCTGATCGGACAACCTTGAGTCCAGATGGCAGTCAATGTATGGTCTTTCTTTCCATTCTTCTTTGAATATATTCCTGAAAAACTCAAAAGTATGCTTTTTCACCAGTTTTGGTTTAGTAATCCACTCTTCGTCGACAAGCAAACCAGGAATCGCGTTACTCATTTTCCTATTGTTAATGAGGCCGTGGAAGAAGCGAGAATTCTCATCTCCGTCCAATGCCCATTTACAACGAGACCTCTGTTTCAAATCCTTTACCTTACAATTTTCGATTTCCATGATCTTTCTCTTGCATTCAGTGCGGGTCCATGTATCTTCTTCACTCAATTCCGTGGTCTCCATTTGAATATCCAGTTCCTCCAATTCTTTTCTGCATAACTCAAGTTCCTCCTCTTCTTTGCTAATAATTTCTTCCCTCCATTTTTTTATGTGTTGACGAAGCCATTTAAACTTCATCAACAACTTAGCATCTGGAGGCCCTTCGAATACAAACGACTCAAGAGCCTTCCCAACCATCTCCTCACAATCAGGTCGGTCCAGCCAGGAGTTGAAAAATCTAAAGGGTTTGGGGCCAAAGTTTAAGTCCACAAGAGTTAGTAAGAGAGGGTTGTGGTCCGAAAACCGTCTAGAAAGAGTTCTTAGACAAGCTTCAGGCCACTGGTCGATGACCTCTCTGCTAACCAGACACCTGTCTAGTTTACTCAACTTTCTTCCTTTTTCGTCCTCCTTACAATACGTAAATTTGCTGCCTTTCATTTCATATTCGTGAAGCCCAGCCGACTCCACAAACAAATTGAAGTCTCTCGCACAATTTTGCCTAAACCTCGATCCAACTCTTTCATCCGACGACCTCACAGTGTTAAAATCTCCCATCATAAACCAGTGTCCCTCCCTCCCAGACTTGATTTCTTTTAATTCATTCCACAAGACTTTTTTCTCGTTATTATTTTGGGGAGCGTACACATTTATCATGTACACCGAATCCGCACAACCTTTGATCACACCTTTAACCATCAAAAAGTTGTCTTTCTTTACACAATCAAATTTTTTGAAAACCCTTGGATCCCAAACGCTAACCAAACCACCAGACCTACCGATGGGTTCGACGATTTCGAAGTCCATGGCAGATTTTCCCCAATACTTTCTAATAATGTCTTCCGACACACCCCCACTTTGGGTTTCCTGAATCGCAAGAAAGGAAACCTTCTCCCTTTTTTTAATCCCATTAATCCAACTAGCTTTATTATCCCCCCCAATGCCCCCCCACCCCCCCCCCAACCCCCCCCCCCCCCCCCCCACACCCCCCCCCCCCCCCCCCCCCCCCCCCCCCCAATGCCTCTTATATTTATAGATAAACAATTCATTTTGAAACAACATTGTTACCTTCACTTTCAACCAACATTCTGACCTTATTACGGACCTTGGAAAGATCGGCACCAACGACGTTGCCAGTTTCGATAGTACCGTCAACCTCCATTTCGATGTCATTCATCTGTGGATTTGCCTTAGCTTGACCATCTTGCTCGTTGTCATCTGCTATAACCTCTTCATTATTATGCTCAAAAATATCTTTGTGCCTTTCCAAATCTCCACCTGCGATCTCCTGTGTAGAAAAAGAGGGGCAGTAGTTGGGATCTAGACTTTTATCTTTTTGTTCCGTTGACTTAAAAGTGGCTGTCCCTTTTTGTCCTTCGTTATTTTTCTCAAATGACCCAGCACCTTCCTTAGTTGTTTCTTTTTTATTATTATTGATATCCACCTGGCCCAAGTTCTCATCAAAAGAAAAATGATCCATCTCTCTGGGCCTCTTTTTGGGCCTGGGGGAAGACACATAAAACTTATTGTGCCAATGCTCTTCAAAATTGTCAACAGAAATTCCCTTATTTTTTGCACGTGACTTTGTTTTGAAAATAGAATCTTTATTAGTAGCTACCCTATTAATACATTGTCGGCGCATGCGTGACGAGTCCCCATGCACAATGTTACCTTCCCCATGCATCAACGATTTGATTCCTCCACCCGCACCTCTCGCCCTTTCATCTTCCTTATCCACCGGACTACCCCTAGTCGTTTTCCATGAACGACCAGAGTTCCAGTTTTCCGACCTCATCGATTGTGACTGGCTGTCGTGACCGACGACACAGTTTGGAAACCAAGGGGGGGGGGGGGGGTGGGAACGATATACAAACCCTAATAGTAAAAACCCTAAAAAAGAATCAATCATGAATCGATTGATCGATCCTCTTATGACGGGAGAAAAGGTTTATGTTCAGTACACGTCGACGGGTATGCCGGTAGAATGCGTGAACGGTGCCTGGAAACCAGATATCGTCCCTCCTGAACAGGCGAGAAGGGCAATCCGTTTGATGAAGGAACACAAGCTTATCGGTATCATCCTTACATTGATTACCTCATTCTTATATTTTGATAATCATAACCCTCCAATCCTCGGGCAATTATTATTATATATATAATTTTCAATAACAACTTTGATATTTTGTAATGTTTATTTTTACATCGTAAAGTTAATTAACTAGATCCATGGGGGAAGCTAACGGTTTCTGTTTCTATAATAAAACGTTGAGTCTCTCTCTCTCTAGAGAGATCTAGATCCGAGATAGAGATTTCGGTCTTCTCTCTTCGGTTTTGGCTTCGGCTTAAAGCCCTAGGCCGGAGGTCATAGCCTCTTTACCCATACCCTGTGCTTTTGCCATGAGTGGTTACCGTTGCCGAAGTTAACGGTTCGGTTTTTGATATATGAAAATAATGTTCTTTTTTTTCTTTCTTCTTGTATCTTATCTGTGTTGTAAGGGAATTTACCTCCACTTCCAAAACCGCCTGCCTTCGTGTACGTCCAGCGTTAGGTAATTCCATCTTCTATTTATTATTAATTATTATGTAATTTTCTTGTATGTATGTATGTATGTATGTCTTATATGATTTTCTGCATATGGATGTAGCCAAAAGAAAACCAGTCGCACGTAAACCTTTGATGGTCCGTACTGTGAAAGCTAGAGTGATGTATACAGATTCTGATGGTGAGTGTTGTTGTACCTGCTACCATATAAATCCGTTCTTCTTGAAATATGTTTGGTTCATTAGCGCTACCTTGTCTTATGGTATTATTCTGTTTGTTCATTAATAGGAAATAAAGTTGAATTGGAACCAGCATCTGTTTCCATGTACTTCGATGCAGAGTCAGCACCAACCGGTGAGTGCTGCTTCTCCCAACAATTAACTTAACTCTTATAGTGGGGTTTGTACATTCATTCGGTTGTCAACCGAATCCCTGGTCAACCATGCAAACCCTGCAACAGAGTCGGTTGACCCGTATGACTAGTTAACAGTCCAACTTATAATGTGGGTGAAACAATCTGGGCATCTCTCTCCAACTCGCCCGAATTAGGTAAATGTGTTATTGAAGGGATTTAATCAAACCTTGGGAAAATGAATACCACGGGCAGATGTCGATATCTTAAACAACTTAAAATTCAATCATACTTTCAGTTAATGCTTGATATTACTTTGAGTTGGAAACCTCTAGTCTGACGAACTTTATACTTAGTTCTCTTCTCTTCGATGGTCCTGATGATTTTAACTTTTGCATACTTCCAACTTCCCAACTATTATTATCTGGAAGATCTGTTTGTTCTTTTTGACTTGCTAATGCCTTGGGTATTGACCCCAAGCTAACTAAAATCTCAAACCCTGGATGCTGCTTTAACCCGTATTACTAGTTATCGGACCAACTTATATCTACTCAGATTACTCATAGTTGAATTCCTTATATCAAGATATTATGAAATATCTTGACTATGTCATCATCACATGTACTTTACTTTGGATTTTGCACAAGCATTGGATGTTAAGCGTTTGTTTTTTATATTCTCACACCCTGCTCGTAAAATTATCTTTAGGTCAATGAAATCGAGATTTGCTATTCTAAGATTGTTTGTGATAGCAACTTTGAACCTGTTTGACCAGTTAGACTGGTTAAAATATGTGGTATAGTTTAAATCCACTTATTCGTAAGTAGCATAAATGCTATCTATTATTTGATGTCTCCCGAACTTTCACTTGCTCATGCATCGGGTTCTTCTTCTGTCTAAATAGTAAGTGTATTCTTTTATAAGTTCGTCTCGGGTGCACCCTTTTAACTTGTTGGACCGTTTGAATGGGTACATAAATCAACTTTGGTCAATCTGTTCGTAGGTGATTTGGTTGAAACTACCTTGTCTTATGGTATTATTCTGTTTGTTTATTAATAGACGGTGATGATGAAGAGGAAGTAGGATCCGTTTCCAAGCGCCCTGCTGAAGATTCAACCGGTGAGTGCCGCTTCTCCTAACAATTAACTCCACTCTTATAGTAGTTGGTTTTCACCATTTGCTACCAAAAATATCTGATATTAACTCACTTAAACGCAATCTTGGCTTGCACTGGCACTGTATTCATCCACATTGGTCTCAAACCCGCAGCGTCATTCTAACCCGTTTTGACTAATTTGATTTCTTTAGATAAAATTTTACCGCAATCAACATATTGATAGTTCAACAGATTGAAATTACCGATTCTTATGGTGTTATTGTGTTGGTTAATGAATGAATTACCAAATCTGAAGTGGTAGGCGGATCTGTTCTCAAGCGCCCCCGTGTGGATCTTGGCTAAGCAAGTCAAGTTTTGGTCGGGAATCTGAACCCTGGACAAGATTCATCAGCAACTGGTGAGTGCTGCTTCTACCAATAATTGTATGGTTGAAATGTTCGGGTTAGTTTGGTTAAATGCAAATATGCAATCCTACTACGCTGTGATCACTTGTACTTTCACTTAGGACTTTGTACATGCGTTGGATGTAGGCCGCATGCTATGATAGTCTCACCCACAGAATGCTATTTAAGTTTGTATTTGTGAGAGCAACTTTCAACCCATTTTGATTGATCTTAAAGATATTAAGTTTACTCTTAGCATATTTATTAACAAGTAGATGAGTTGTAATAACTTGGCTCTAATTGTGTCGCATTAATAGGTACCATAGAGGAAGTGAAAAGCGGATCTGTTATAAACAAGGATCTTGGAGGGTCAAGTGAAATCGTTTGAATAATCTGAACCCTGGAGCAGATCCAGTTGTTGATGCTTCTAGTGACACTTAAATCCACTTTTTTAGTGGATGGGTGTCACCTTGATTACTAGTCCTTAATCAAGTTAAGTTTAAGTATTGTAATGTCAGCATTTTAAATTCACTTTTACGCTACTTTGGCTTTTGTACGACACTAAGCTTTTGTCTATTATAGCCTCATATCGTGTATTGAATACTTGAATGTACCCTTATGGCAATCTTGTTTTTTCTCTACTGAAACCCTAACGGCAATCTTGTCTTTTCTCTACTGAATTGCATTTTGAATGGTTGGTATGGGCGCGAAGATCTCATAGAAAATAGAAAAAAGATTTCATAGAATGTGTCAGAATATCGGCTTCCATGAATGATGATGACTCAGAAATCCTGAAGTTTGATGTTTGAAAAATCTTTGCTACATAAGTTAATATTTAGTTTCCCTAAGAAATCTTTGCTACATAAGTTAATATTTAGTTTCCCTATATGCCTATAATTTCATCCATGAATCCATTTTGATTTGATGTTGAAGCAATCCTTAGGGTTTTTTTTTCTTTCTTTTCTCAAGAGAGGATATCAAGAAATTGCATCACACCCAGGAGACTCATACTTACTTTTTGCTTTCGTCCATCTTTCTTCTCTTTCTGTCTTTTTGACCAGGTAGGTTTTAAATTTTAGATGAATAATAATAATGTATGATGTATCCATAGAATTAGGCAGTTTTGGATCTACTTTTAGTAATTGAAGCTGCATTTTGATTATGTTTAATATAATGACCTAGATTATGTTATAATTTTCTATTAGGTTACTTTTTATTTTTATCTTCGTATATAAATGGGGGATACGTAATGGTTCATGGATGAAAATTGGATGAAATGGATGGTCATAAAGATGTATATTTGTGAAAGCAAAGTAGTCATAGGTGTACCACTCTATCGCATATTTCCGGAGAATGATGTTAGAGTGTCCACTATGGGTTAGTCCCTGGACTCGTCCAACCTCCGTCTGCTTGTCCGGGACGAGTCCACACCACAAGGTATGGCTTGTTCTCGGACTTGTCCTCTATGGTTTCTTCCCCATTAGGTGGGGTCATGGGGATGGGTAATTGGGTTATGGGTAAGATCTATGGGTAGGATCCATATCACATTTTTAGTTTGTTAAACACCATTTAATACCGTAAGACTAAATAAGATAACCATTTGACTTAAATAAACACATTGCACATAAATGACTTAGTCCTTGCCAATGAGGTGGGGCATGAGGGTTTTCTCTAGCATTTAGTTGGTTTCCTCCAGAACGGTAGTGGGACTTCCACCGCCAGTCATGCCCTCGGATTGACTGTGCTGGTGACGTGGTCGATCTCTACCGGACGATGAAGAGGCAATGCCGCTGAGTCCAATCACCACTGTTGTTCAAAAAAAAAATGTAGTATATTAAATAAAATGTCCAAGTATTTATTTAGTCAACGGGGAAAAAGTCATGGATGTTACAATAAGCTATAAACTTTCAAAAACATATGTGACGACACCCAAGTTGGTAAAATCCTCCTAACCAAATAATATATTGAAAGCCACGTACTCTTCTTTTAAATGCTTACGTTTGACGACTGTTGGGGCTAAAAGCCTAAAATCATCTAGATAGAGTTTTCGACGTCTAAAACTTGTAGCTGGATCTAAATAAAATGTATTATGCCCTCTCAATATCAAATGGATATGAACGAATCTTCGATCAATATTTGAGAAATTGATTATATTTTTTTTATTTTGATACTTTAAAAAGAGTTTACGAAATATATCGCCAAATGAAAAAAAATAAGCCCAGCCCAAAAACCCAGCCAGCTTAGAGCGTTTTTTCATTTTGGGAACATAGCAAAACCAAAATTGTTACTCATCTTATTAACACACTATAAACCCTAAATCAAAACCAGAACCAGATTTTTTTTAGCGAGGGAAAGTTTTTTAGAAATAATTAATTAAAAAAATGGGGTGCGATGAAAGAGGAGATGGAGATGGAGATAATAATAATAATAATCGCCGCTGATCATCGGAAGTAGTTGACGAAGATGAAGTTCCATACGCAGGGCCCCGGATCCCGACGAGGGTTGTTTGCAGCACCGACATTTATCCAGTCTCTCGCCAACAGATGATAGCCAATCGTCGAAAGCTCAAGGAACTTGGCTTACTTGGTTACTTACATATTATTATTTTGTTATAAGATATAATGTTATCTCTCTCTTCTCTCTCTCTCTAACCTCTCCCTCTCCCTAACGGTAACAAATTTCTAGATCTAAGATCTGAATTTGTGAACCGAAGAGTGGGATTGAGATTGAGATTGAGAGTTTGAGATCGAGATTATCCCTATCCGGTTAAGCTTCCACTCCGGTGGATCTAACCTTATTTTTTTCACCCGGGCCGGAGGTCCCTTCCACTGCGGTGGAACCGGAAGCAGCCTCCCTACCTTTGAGTAGGGGTAAGGTCTGTCTACATCATACCTCCCCCATAGCCCGGCTTATGTCGGGATTGGGTACCTTGTTGTTGTTGTTGTACATATAATTGTATCATACATCATTGATTGAAGTGAATATTATTTATTTATTGATCACATATTAATTAGTGTACTTGTTGCTGCTGCTGGTTATAATCATTATAGTGTTTATTATTATGCTAACTTGTATATATATTGTTTGTAAGAGCACAAACCTCGAATGACGAAAGACGGTCCCATCGATGGATACACAACCACTCTTACTTACGGTGGACCTGTACGTACTAAATTCTTCAATTTTCGTGCATATCAGGGTAATAGTTCCAATCTCTTATGTTTTCTTATCATCATTATTATTGTATCATGTTGTTATAATGTTCATTACCTGCTTGCACCTTTGTAGCCGCCCGGAAAAGAAGATTTAGTGAGCCCGTGGCCAACAAAATTTTAATCCCTCTAGCACCTCCATATTCTCAACCAACTGCAACTACTGGTAAGTAACATAACTCTAATTTACACCCCCAGGCCCTGATTCGCACGGGGTTCTGTAGTGCAATAAAATCCACTGCCTTTATCGTTTCTGAACCTGTTTGACTAAATAAGCAGTTTTAGAAATTTATAATGACAATAGTAATACAATTATTAATTAATATTACTAGCATTGTACCCGCGCAATGCGGCGACGGTGGTTTAGTGGTGTCGGTGACGGGTGGTGATGACATCGACAATTGGTGTCGAGTGGTGTAACCGTGTAAGTTGATGTAATGGTGATAATGGAAATATTTTAGAAGATAAGGACTTAGAGTGTAAATTAGCAAGATAAGGGTTTAAAGTGTAAATTAATTCATTAAGGGCAAATTTGGTAATCTCTAATAACCCTTTCCATAGGGGGTGTTTATTAAGGGTAATTTAGTACTTTTGCATCTAACCATTGGGGTTGATAATTATTATAAAGGAGTATAGATAAAGGTATAGATATAGATAGTCACTTGTTGAAATTGAAAAAATTATATGTGTTTGACACCTTAAAAAAATATACTCCCTCCGTCCTATTTTAATTGTCCAAATTTGACTTGTCAAGTCTTTTGGCTTCAACTTTGACCGTAAATATTTATGTTTGTATTTTATAAAATTTGATATAATACATATGAATGGATTGAGTCTCAAAATTAGTTTTCAATGATATAAATTTCATCAACTAATATATAACACAAACAAAGATATTTACGGTCAAAGTTTAAAGAAAAAGACTTGAAAAGTCAAATTAGGACATTTAAAATGAGACGGAGGGAGTAATTTTGACATTGTGCTACTGTATAAATTAGCATCGACTTCTCTTTGAACGTTTATTCACGGCTGTTGGTTGTATATGTGGATATTCTTACATTTACCGTATACAGTATTTAGAAGACATAAATCCGTTATAATTTTTGAAAAAGTTCACACTCAACGAAACTGTGAAGAAGTAACCGTGAGAAATCATTGTATGTATATTTTCAAGTAACGATATATCCTCCTAACCAATCCTCCTAATAATCCTTATGTTCAAGTGTAATTCATTAATTCTCTCTCATAATCTCATCCTTTGATTTGCAAGTGTCATGATCATATTTAGGAGGATGTTAGGAGGATTAATCATTTTCCTTAAAATCCGCCTTTATTCCTTTCTGAACCCGCTTGACAACATTAATTTTACTTAAATCACCGGTTGGATCTTTCCAATGGCTCATCATGCTATTTTTCTGCTCTTGATAATTAAATAGGTACAAAAGCTAAGGGGAAACAGGGATCCCTTCTCAAGCACCCCCGAAAGGATCTTGACGAGTCATCTGCTAAATCATTGCTCAACAATCCAATCCCTGCTGCAGATTCTGCCTTAGAAATCGTTACCCACTGCTCACTCGTCTAGCTGGGTTTCACCTTATTACTACTTATAAAATCTGAGATTTTTGTATTAACCTGGACCAGATTTTTTTTTTTTGAACGGCCAACGAATTAGAATATATTATAAGGGCAAGCAAGAAGTAAAGCCAGAGACACAGTGACATATGTAAAACAAAATATCTAGAGATTTTTTGTATTAATCTGGACCAGATTGATATCTTGGCATGCTATTATCACTTTGTACTCCTCCTTGGTTTTTGTATGTCTATTTGGTGCTGACTCTAAGTATATATATAACTCTAATTTACACCCCCAGGCCCTGATTCGCACGGGGTCAAACTGCTGGTCTTGTTTTAATTTGAGGCGACACACTTTCATGAGGCCCACCTAAGCGCAACCCCTTGGTTGTGAGGCCCTTGAGGGCTTAATTAGCTGCGCCAAATGAATATTTTTGGTCTTTGTATATCATTTTTTTTAAGACACATGGTTTCTTGCATCTTATTAGTTTTGTAATATGTATGTATGCAATCGTGGATGGCTCTCTTTTATTT
This sequence comes from Erigeron breviscapus, assembly GCA_034093135.1. Classification (NCBI taxonomy): domain Eukaryota; kingdom Viridiplantae; phylum Streptophyta; class Magnoliopsida; order Asterales; family Asteraceae; genus Erigeron; species Erigeron breviscapus. The sequence goes on along the minus strand of CM067170.1, from coordinate 1,700,292 downwards.
TTTAGACCGTTGTGGGTGTACTGGTGTAGTTTATGCAATATATGTCAATGGCTCCTTTTTTCCCAGATAAGTATGCAATATGTTTACGTATGCTTATTTTGTATGCAATATGTTTATGTATGCAATTTGTGGCTACATGCAATATGTATGTTGTTGTTGTTGTCCATAACTAGTATTTCATTAGCTCCAAATGATTGTCGAACACGCCAGATAAAGTATGTATATTTGGTACATGTATGTAACTACTATACTACTATAGTAGACTACAACTAATATGCAATATATGTAATTGTATATGTGTGTACTTAGCGAATGAACTTTTTAAATTTATCAAGTGTTGCAATGCTATTTGGGTTATATATAGTTTTTTACTTATTAACATGATACGTCCATGATGTCTGCAATCGCCTGGTCCCTGGGGGGTCCTTTGTGCCGTTGGTTTCTAAAATCTCTGGTCATCTTTTTCTTGAGTAAACAAGTTCAAATTACCTTCTTATATGGTATTATTAAGTTTGTGAAATGATGGTACCAAAGCTAAAGGAAAAGGAAGATCCGTTCTCAAGCGCCACTGTGTAGATCTTGGTGAGACAAGTGACATTCTGGCCGATAATCTGAACTCTGCATCTGATCCATCACCCACAGCTGGTGAGTGCTGCTTCTGCTAACACTTAAATCCACATTATTTGGATAAAATTGGTCACAATAGGGTTTTGAATCATATGCTTATGATTATCTCAGGCCTTGAGTTCAAAATTAATCTTGAGTCGATTTGTCGTTTTTCTAAAACATTTCTTATGAAAGCAGCTTTCAAACCCCGAAGTATATATTTTAACTCAAATATATTTGTCCGCAAGTAACTAGGTCGTAATTACTTTTTCCTATGGTATTCTTGTGTTGGTTAATTAAAAGGTACAGAAGCCGAAGAGAAAGGAGGATCTGTCCCAAACAAGGATGTTGGTGAGTCAAGTGATATTGTGGTTGAGATCACTGCCATAGCGCAGTGGTTTCATGGAAGTCCCTCTATGAGGCAGGTCTCGAGTTCGAGTCCTGCTGAGGGGGCAGGGTTTACCCTAATTAATGTCGTGCCTTTGGGCGGTTAATTAGGGGTTTATCCCCCCATGTGGTGTATTGGAGGTATCGGAGTGGGTAGCATTCTGGCCTGGAAAACTCCTAGCTAAGGGCAACTCAACGATCGTTCAAAAAAAAAAAAAAGTGATATTGTGGTTGAAAGTTTGAACCCTGGAGCAGATTCATCAGTAGTCAATGTTGCTTCTGCTAAGAATTAAATCCATGCTTCAAGTGTTTACCTTTCACCATTTAATTTTCAATCAAGATATCTTGAATATTTTTATCATCACTTTTACTTCACTATGGAATTTGTACATGTATTGGGTATGAACCACATGGTTTGATCGTCTCCTTTGGGCAATTTTATTTTCAGTTTAAACTCTATTTTCTCCACAAAATGCAATTTATTTATTGGTAAATAAAGTCAATTGTTTTTTATAGTAACTTTCATCCGTTTGACCAATTATACAGGTTATAGATATTATTTAATTGAAAATAACTTATTCATAAGTAAAAAAGTTGAAAAATAACGTGGCGTTTGGTATTATCGTGTTTGTCATTTACTAGCTATTGTGGCTAACGTGAAAGGAGAATATGTCCTAAACAAGGATCTTGGCGAGTCAATTGAAGTCGTGGTCGAAAATCTTAACCCTGGAGCAGATCCATGAGTTGCTTCTTTATTTAAATCCACTCTTACTAGTTAGGTTTCATCACAATTTAAATAACTTGGTTTATATAGTTTTTATTTCTAATTTGAACGGCAGAAACTTGGTTTATGTATTTATGTACCTTTTGTTTGGTACTTTATGAAATGAAAGTAAATATGTTGTGCTTTGCGTTAATATTCTATTCAATGCCTTGTGTACAGTTATTGTCTGTTTGATTTGATTTGTAATCGCATTTTTTGAGTTAATATATAAATGCTCGTGCAAAACTAAATCCGAAACTTTTTTCTTACAAGTAAATACATCTACCAATAAACTAAAATAAGATTGTAGCGTGACATTGTGTCAAGGCGACATGTATACGTTAATTAATTGTTTTCTTTTTCCATATTTAAATACCATGATCCTATAATAAAAAATCTTTGTAACTAATTAGTTCCAATATTTTATATATGTATTGTTGCCGGTCATCTAATTAAAAGTTAACAAATTAAAAATAATAATAATAGATAATTATAACAGTTGGATGTGATTTTATTTTATTTTTTTTGTATTTTATTAATATTGGAATTTTTTTCCTTATAAGTTATTTAATTTTTTTTTTTAAGTTACTAGAAGAGTACCTGCGTAATGCGACAGCGGTAACGGCGACGGGTGGCGGCAGTAGTGGTAACGATAGAGGTGTGATTATTAATGTAAAAGAAAATATAGAAGTAAAACTATTAGGATTGTTTAAGGCTAGGGGTATTTTGGGTATAAAAAAGTGCTGAATTTTTTAAAATAAGAAAATTCAGTTGCTTTATATGGTTACTAGTTCTATACCCGTACGATGTACGGATTTACCTATATATAAGATTCTATTTTTTACGAATAAAGTATTAATTTATGAAGTTTTGAATATATTAAACCAAAACTATAACACTTCCTGTGTATTGTTTTTAATTATAGATATCTTCTCCATCATGTGTTATCTAAATCATAAATAAGGTAAATCAATAAACAAAAATTTATTTTCATTACTTGAATATATAATTTATATCTTCTCCATTATGTGTCATCTAAATCATTTATTATCTTTATAGATATAGATATTGGTAATGTATTTCAATGTTTGTTATCTTAAAAAATAATAAATATTACAGAGTATGTTAATAATAATAATATAATAAGTTTGGGAAGGATAAGGATTCGAGGATTCCTTAATTGAAAAAACTTTCTATAATTATTTATTTAATTTATTATTAATTTAAATAAATTAAAAGAGACACGTGTCGATCAAGGATTACACTGTCGTTTTTAAATACATGTTCAATCCTGATTTAGTTTATTGGTAGATAGTTTAAAATATTTAGTTTTGTTATAAGATCAGGAAACAT
>CM067170.1:1639683-1692183 GCA_034093135.1 Erigeron breviscapus | reverse complement strand
TCAATTTAGATCTACAAAAGTCATTCCTCCTTAGCAATTTCAGTTTCAATTCCACTAAGGTTGAAGGAGGACATCGAGGAGAATCATGAATTCCCTGCCATCTGATTGCCTAATCAGCTCGAGCTGCCCAATAGTTGAGGATTCTTCTGTTAAACCATGAATGACTAGATAGCTTGGAGCACATGTTTCTCTCCTATTGTAAAGATAACAAACGTTCGATTCAATCATTTGTCGACATGTTTTACTTAAAATATTTAGCTAAGTTATTTCTGGAACATCATAGTGTTTGAATACTTCTTCCGTAAGTTCAACCATTAATCTCGATAAATCAAACATTGTATGTTACTATATCACAAGTTTGTAGTGTTAAATACATATATTTATTTTATGCAAGGAAACAAAAAACTAAAAACAAAATTTTGTAATATATAAGTTGGAAACCATAAATGAAAAAACTGAGTAAAAAGGAAATAAAATAACAGAAAAAAAAAAAAAAAAAAAAAAAAAAAAAAAAAAAAAAAAAAAAAAAAGGAAAAAAATAACAGAAGGAAAAAAAAACAAACGGGGTGCAACGTGGCGAAATCTTAGTGGTGGACGAAAAATAAAACGACGTAGACACGAAAGTTGAATGAAACTTTACAATATAATAGTTTGAAAGTAAAAAGTGAAAAAAATTGAAATAACAAAGGAAAAACCCGAGTAGGTTGCGACATGACGAAAGTTGAATGATACTTTACAATATAATAGTTTGAAAGTAAAAAGTGAAAAAAAAACTGGGCAACAATGTATCCCGGAGCACATCTTATATGTCTCCTATTGTAACCTATAGCAAACGTTGGCGATTCAATCATTTGTCGACATGTTTTACTTAAAATATTTAGCTAAGTTATTTCTGGAACATCATAGTGTTTGAATACTTCTTCCGTAAGTTCAACCATTAATCTCGATAAATCAAACATTGTATGTTACTATATCACAAGTTTGTAGTGTTAAATACATATATTTATTTTATGCAAGGAAACAAAAAACTAAAAACAAAATTTTGTAATATATAAGTTGGAAACCATAAATGAAAAAACTGAGTAAAAAGGAAATAAAATAACAGAAGGAAAAAAAAACAAATTTCATAAATCCCCGATTCTTCAACATTATTTTGTTTTTTCCTAATATTATATCTTTAAACTTTTTTTCTCTCCTAATTTTTTTTTTAATGGACGATGCTAATAGAAACAATGTACATGACCTGGTTGATGCTTTTATTGGGCTATTGTTTTTAGAGGGTAAAATTAAATTAAATAATAGATTCACATATTGGGTTTATGTTGTTGGGCTGCTCTTTTTTGTATGAAAATGTCCAATTAGAATTTGGCTGAAATTTAAAAAGAGGATTTATAGATTTTGGCCATTATAATTATTTTTCAAGAAATGTAGTGTAATATGTTATATAAAGTTTTGATAGTAATATAAGTGGTTTATGATTTTTCTATTTGGGATGTACACTAAAAATTTCAGCTCCGTTATTTTTGAAACATCAAAGTGCAATACTGTTTCCTCAAGTCCATCCGGTAATCTCGATAAATTAAACATTGTTATGTTACTGTATTATTATTATGATTATCACTACTTACTACTACTAGTTTTGGATTTCACCTTTTAAGATATCGAAATTGAGGAATTGGAAGCGGCCACACGAGTTGGTAAAACCATTGCTACTTTATTTTGGCTTTTTCCCAATTCACTAATGATATACTGTAAAATAAATTACTAGTCTTCATCCCTGTCCGATGGACGGATAGTATCAAAATATATATATCAAAGGAAATATCAAAATAACAAATAACAAAACAGATGAATATCAAAAATAAAAAACCCTTAAAAGTTAAAACAAAAATAAAAAATATAATTCAAATACATTGAATAAAAACTTGAAACAATTCAAATAAGCAATGACCATCAACAATATAATATAATCATTAAATTTAACAAAAAATTTGTTTTAAAAAAATACATGTCAAGTCATCAACAAAAACCATCTCAAGTGTTTTGATTACTTCGTGTTGTTCCAATCCGACGTAGTCCATACATGCACAACACAGAGTCTTACATGATGATTAACATGTGTTGGGTTCAAATCTTCAAAATGAACCGGCGCGGTCTTCTTTTCATCAGAAAAAATAACAAATTATATGTCATATTTTAATTTTTTTTAAAAAAAAGATGTAAATAGTGAACAAAATAAATTAACGAGCAAACATGAACAAAATAAATTTAAAAGAATAAAAAAATTTGTAGTAGAAGAAGAAGTCATAACCAACCTACAATTGACAATAAAATAAATTAAAAGAGATAGAAAAATAACAATAACATAACAATCCAATATCAAGTAATGAAACATGAACAAAATACCAAAAATAAAATTAAAGTGATATTAAAAAAGACGTATGTTTTTTTGTTGAGAAGATATATGACTGTGATTTTTTTAAGATAGGAATGAGAGAATAACATGAATGAGAATATTAATAAAATTTAGGTTGTATATATAATAACTTATTGGAAGTTTTAAAGATAGTATATATCTTAAAATTAAAAAATTGTTTTGATAGGAAAAGATTTATGATAGAGTTTTAAATATAATAATTATCTATTTAATAAGAAAAAAAATATATAGAAAAAATGAGAGAGCACCTAGAGTAATTAGAAGAGAGTTATAGGCCCCAAAAAGTCTCTTAGTATCAAGTGTATAGCCAACCTCATCTTTTAGTTATAAGATAGATTACTTAATGTAGTTAATAGTTTATATATAATTATAATCATATTTTATGAAAAAAAAGTCAAACTACTCATTCTATCTTCTACTTCGATGAATTTATGAATATTCAAAAAATATATCCTAGTTACCTGATGGGGATCCTCGGTACTTGATCGGAATGCGTATAAGGACGTAACTTAATTCCCCGACAGGGATGGGGACGGGAATGAGGTTTGCAAGTGGAAACCGGGTATGAGAATGGGAATTGAGATTCCCGAAAATACCCATCCTATTGTTATTCCTATAAGTAGGTTTGGAACATGATTCGTAGCATTCAAGTAAGGTATTATTTTTTTATTTAAAAAACTTACTAAAGCAATATGAATAAAAAAGTCCAAAGCTTTATCAAAACTGTTTGAGATCATCTAATATGTGGAACTAATACTTAAAAATGAAGTGAAAACTGCGATTCAAATTCAATACTAAAGCAATTTTAAGAAGGACATGAAATTTTATATATTTAATTTCGTTCAATTAATGGATCAAAGTTCATAAATTTTATTAGTCAAAATACATGAAAACACTTATTTATTTAAGATTAAAAATGGATTTGACTAAAACTTACATTAACATAATTAATTTGATCAAAGAATTATTCATGTTTGAAATCCATAATCATATTCAAAATTTAGTAATATTTACAATCAATAAATAAAATATAAAATTCAAAAACCTGGACTTTTCATAACAAAGTTCACGTAATTTAGTTATTGAATTATTATATATAAATATTATATATCTTTAAAATTTAAAAAGATTTGTTTTGATGAAAAAAAGATTTATGATAGAGTTTTAAATATAATTATCTATTTAATAAGCAAATAAAAATAAAAAAAAATCTAGAGAAAAAAAAGAGAGCTCTAGATTAATTAGAAGAGAGTTTAGGCCTAAAAAGAGATTTAAGGGGTGTCAGGTGTACCCCAACCTTCTCTTTTAGTTATAGTATAGATAAATATTTTATTAACTTTTGGTTTCAACCGCTTCATTTTATTTTATTTTTTTCTCTCTTTCAAATAATAGATATGACATCAAGTATGATATTTAGAAATGTTTATATTTATTTTTAGTTGAATATGTAATTCCTGTTTTATATGAAACAAATTGAAGAAAATAAAATAAAAATAAAAATTAAATAGATAGGGGCCTTTTTTTTGTTGTTGCAATATTTGAACTCGCAACAACATGCGGGTTGATCTTTCCGTGTTTATTGCATAAATTTGCATCCGTCCAAGGGTGTGGCGCCATTGAAATTCCCAAGCATCCACCGATGAGAACAAAGTCCCACACGCCTTTCCATTTCAATTCCGACTGAGTTGAAGTCCCCATAAGATCACCGTCGCAACCGCCGCTCAACGTCTTTTCCTAATCAGCTGGACAACAAAGGGCATCTTAGGACCATTCAATAAGCAATGTACGTGATATACGATTTCTTTTGGATGGCTTACTAAAGTCTAAATGTGATTGATGCGTTAAAAGTTCAAGAACCTATTCATTCGAAAACCATCATAGACACTCATTTTCTACCATCATCATATTTACTAAAACAAACAAATTTTATAAACTAAAGAACTTGCCACCTTTAATAAAAAGTAACTTGCCTGCCATAAGGCCACTTCCAACATTAGCAAATTGTTTGTATAAATTACCTGAGCCATTAATTAATTGAGGTGCAACAACCAAAATATACTTTGAGCTAGTTATTTGAATCACTTCCTTTTGAATCCCCATGGTCTCGTTTTTTTTTTGTTATTTTTTTGGGTAAGTTGTATTTGAAGAATCGTAGCCAGAAGCCCCTCTAGCTAGCCTCGTTTGGAGTTTCCATTCTCGTGTTAATGTTTCCCCATTTGTAAGTATTTAAGGCTCCATTTGTAAGTATTTGATAGCAGCCATGATAATAATGTCCTATCAAATATTTATTTTGACAAAATATCGAAGTTAAATGACATGCTCTAGCCATTAGCGGATCATGGTTTGCAGTAAAACACAAATTAACGTCAATGGGTTGATAGCCAGACCTCCAATGAAGGCTTGTTCCTTGGGCAACCAGGGTTCGAATCCAAGGGGGCACAGGTTTTACCCCAAATGGCATTCAATGCCGTAGATGTCGTGCCGTTTGGCGATCTATCCGGGGGTTTTCCCTGTGAACTACCGCGATGGCATCCTGTCCGGTGGGTGTAGAGACCACATATGGGGTGAATATGCTCTGACCAAAAAACGAACGTTCAAAAAACAAAAACAAAAACACAAATTAACAATTCTTATACAACTCTCTATAGTAGCAAAAAATGATATGCGTATAGCATCATTACACAAGCAACAATTTAGTATTAAACCAACTTTAACATGAAAGTTTTAGTTTCAATGGGATCGGTAGTAAAATAGAATACAATTGTACCAAAAGCCAACTTATAATTTTTAACGGTTAAATTAATAATCTTTTTTTCCCCTCCAAATTATTGAGGAAAGATAGTTCTGTCTCAAACTTTCGTATATATACTTGATTTAGTCCTGTGTCAAATATACGAAAAGTTAACGACATTTTTAAAATACAATGTATTATTAAATAACTGTAAATGTAAAAACCTTATATAATCTCGCCAAAAGATGAAAGCCAACCGTCGTGTGTAAACTTACTTTGTTGTCTCTCTTATCTGTGAAGGAAAAGTTAAAAAATAGAGTGATCGACACAAATCGTCCTTGTGGTTTGTCTAAACAATCAGGTTTCATCCTTTAACTTTCAAAACCTCAGAGACAATCCTTTATAGGCGGATAATGTTCACGTTTCATCCTTTAACTTTCAAAACCTCAGAGACAATCCTTTATAGGCGGATAATGTTCACGTTTCATCCTTTTCGATAACAGACGTTATCTCGAGTCTGTTAATCCCCTCACGTGTAAACCACGTGAGGGTATTTTTGTATTATGCCAGCCTTAAAGGACCAAACGTGATATTATTTTTATCAATAACTCTTCATTCTTGTCTCTCTCAACAGTCAATGCAACCACCACCAGAAAAACATATTTTGCAAGATTATAAAACAAAACCAACCATCAATGGACAAATATATACATATATATATATCAACTCACTGATCCATTTTACATATCAACAACCCATTATAGCATATATATGGTTTAATGTTTGTAAATCGAAAAAATGGAGGCAACCATCACCACCGACGCAATTATAAAATCAATATAATGGAGAAGCCCGTCGCCAACAACAATCGTCGTCGACAACCCATCACCACCGCCTGTTACTTGTTTTCGACGGCCTCTAATAGGGGAAGATCAGAGCGAGTGACTTTGGGTTTTTTTTTTTTGTTTTTTTTTGGGTAAGTTGTATTTGAAGAATCGTAGCCAGAAGCCCCTCTAGCTAGCCTCGTTTGGAGTTTCCATTCTCGTGTTAATGTTTCCCCATTTGTAAGTATTTAAGGCTCCATTTGTAAGTATTTGATAGCAGCCATGATAATAATGTCCTATCAAATATTTATTTTGACAAAATATCGAAGTTAAATGACATGCTCTAGCCATTAGCGTTTAAGGCTCCATTTGTAAGTATTTAAGGCTCCATTTGTAAGTATTTAAGGCTCCATTTGTAAGTATTTAAGGCTCCATTTGTAAGTATTTAAGGCTCCATTTGTAAGTATTTAAGGCTCCATTTGTAAGTATTTAAGGCTCCATTTGTAAGTATTTAAGGCTCCATTTGTAAGTATTGAAGAATCGTAGCCAGAAGCCCCTCTAGCTAGCCTCGTTTGGAGTTTCCATTCTCGTGTTAATGTTTCCCCATTTGTAAGTATTTAAGGCTCCATTTGTAAGTATTTGATAGCAGCCATGATAATAATGTCCTATCAAATATTTATTTTGACAAAATATGAAAGCCAACCGTCGTGTGTAAACTTACTTTGTTGTCTCTCTTATCTGTGAAGGAAAAGTTAAAAAATAGAGTGATCGACACAAATCGTCCTTGTGGTTTGTCCAAACAGTCAGGTTTCATCCTTTAACTTTCAAAACCTCAGAGACAATCCTTTATAGGCGGATAATGTTCACGTTTCATCCTTTTCGATAACAGACGTTATCTCGAGTCTGTTAAGCCCCTCACGTGTAAACCACGTGAGGGTATTTTTGTATTATGCCAGCCTTAAAGGACCAAACGTGATATTATTTTTATCAATAACTCTTCATTCTTGTCTCTCTCAACAGTCAATGCAACCACCACCAGAAAAACATATTTTGCAAGATTATAAAACAAAACCAACCATCAATGGACAAATATATACATATATATATATCAACTCACTGATCCATTTTACATATCAACAACCCATTATAGCATATATATGGTTTAATGTTTGTAAATCGAAAAAATGGAGGCAACCATCACCACCGACGCAATTATAAAATCAATATAATGGAGCAGCCCGTCGCCAACAACAATCGTCGTCGACAACCCATCACCACCGCCTGTCACTCTTCCTCCGCCGCTAATCAACCTTCTCAACCTACTAAATTCACTAGGTAACGGTAACTATCTAGATCTAGATCATCACTGTCGGACTTCAGAGAAACCGAACCCATCACCACCGCCTGTTACTTGTTTTCGACGGCCTCTAATAGGGGAAGATCAGAGCGAGTGACTTTGGGTTTTTTTTACTTGTCTACCAAACGTCGTGCTTAATCTCGTTTATCCGGTTAGTTTTACGATGAGGTATTTTAGGTTATTGTTCTCCGGTGAGTTTTCCGACGAGGTATAAAAATTATTGTATCCAAATTTGAAACATCGCGCGGAAGACGATTATGGAGTCCCGTTTAATCTTCTTTATATTTTTTCAAATCGATTTGAAACATCTAGATGGGTGGATGCAGATGCATCTAAATTTATACATAAATGGATGCACCAAAATCATCCGCAGGTGAAGATAAAAAGAATACCATTTCAAGAAGTAAAAAATATTATTGATTGTCTTCAACAATAGGCTTTTTAGGCTTTTTTTTTTTTTTCAATTTTCATTCAAATCAATTTTTTTTTTTTTTTTTTTTTTTTTTTTTTTTTTTTTTTTTTTTTTTGAAATGGAATCCTTTTGAACATAAGTCCAAGTGGCCGTTTTTTTTTTTTTTTTTTTTTTTTTTTTTTTTTTTTTTTTTTTTTTTTTTTTTTTTTTTTTTTTTTTTTTTTTTTTTTTTTTTTTTTTTTTTTTTTTTTTTTTTTTTTTTTTTTTTTTTTTTTTTTTTTTTTTTTTTTTTTTTTTTTTTTTTTTTTTTTTTTTTTTTTTTTTTTTTTTTTTTTTTTTTTTTTTTTTTTTTTTTTTTTTTTTTTTTTTTTTTTTTTTTTTTTTTTTTTTTTTTTTTTTTTTTTTTTTTTTTTTTTTTTTTTTTTTTTTTTTTTTTTTTTTTTTTTTTTTTTTTTTTTTTTTTTTTTTTTTTTTTTTTTTTTTTTTTTTTTTTTTTTTTTTTTTTTTTTTTTTTTTTTTTTTTTTTTTTTTTTTTTTTTTTTTTTTTTTTTTTTTTTTTTTTTTTTTTTTTTTTTTTTTTTTTTTTTTTTTTTTTTTTTTTTTTTTTTTTTTTTTTTTTTTTTTTTTTTTTTTTTTTTTTTTTCAAACCTCATAATTTAAAGCCCAATGGGAGTTTTTTCTTTTTCCGAACATACCGAAGGAAAAAATATATATTCATTCGATCGAAAACACCGAACCTAAAATATTTGGTTAGCAACTGAACTAGATAGTTTATCGATAACTCTTCAGCCTGATCAGGGAACTCTTGAATCCCCATTTAAAGTTGTATGTTGGTGGAGGTTCATATCCTTGCACATATTGTATTCTTTGTATGTAGGCATGTAGGGTTCATAGACACGTGACACGTCTGCAATATGGTTTAAGGCTTTAAAAGTTTATATTCCCTATTTGCGTCTGTCTTTTATCAGAACAACTCTAAATTGAAATTCTTTCAACACAATTTATCTATTAATATAAAAGCCATAAATTTGTTTATCCGAAACTTAAATTTTTTGACTAGATTCTACCATATCAATTAAAGGTCCGAGTGTCACTTGAGACCGATAAAAACTTTAGATCACCTAAAAACTGATCCCAGAGTGGCAAAATCTTTGACATATTGACTTGCCCGGCTGAAGATTTTGTTGTGATTAATGACGTTTCTAGATGAGGAAATTTAAATAGAACAATTACACAAACAATAAAGACACAAGGATTTAACGTGGAAACTCCAAAATAGGAGAAAAACCACGGGCGGAAGCGGAGAAGAATTTTACTAGCAAATATGGCGTACCGAGGTTACAGTAATAAATACTACCCTCACAAGCTTACTAGTATAGAATTTTATAACACAATTCTATACTACTCTCACAAACTATTACAAGAGATTTTAAACACTCTTTCTAGTTTTCTGCTTGTTCTCTCAATATGAATATATCTCACGTATTATGGCTTTTTTTTGTGTGTCTATATCCAAATGAAGTGAACTTCATTTCTTATATATACACGTAAGAATCTGCATGAAATGGGAATATAAAATAATGTGGGTTCCATGCACATATCACCATCTGTGATATTATCTCAATATTAGAGATTTACATTTGCTGTCTCCAAGTTTGTCATGGCATAGAATTTCCATGTGGGACATATATCTTTTTGACAAAACCAGCCATCCCCACATGCACATGCAAAGTGCATTTCACTATCATTTGTATATTCTCTTACAATGATAATGTACGACAACTTGTGTCACATAAGTGACAAGTCTCCATGCATCCAACATGCATAAACTCAAATCATCAATTAGTGAATTCAGCTTGTACCCACTCCATCAATTCATTATATTCCAAAAGCCAGCCATGCATATGTCTCGACTCTTACGTCAAAAGTAAGTGATAATATTTGTCAACAAAAGTGGCTTGTCCACTTTTCAACAAATCTCCACCTTGACGAATATTCCACGCCTTTGCTATCTGTACTCGATCTCCACTTCCCATCAGCCCCCCTCGAGGGCTCATCACTTTTGAATTTCGCGAACACCAACCAAGTCCAAACAATGTTTGAACTTGTTTGCAGGAACTACCTTAGTCAACATATCTGCCGGATTATCTGATGTGCTAATCTTTCTCACAATTATAATCCCTCCAGATATAACTTCGCGAATAAAGTGATACCGTACGTCAATGTGCTTGGTTCTCTCATGATACATCTGATTTTTAGTCAAATGTATCGCACTCTGACTGTCACAATGCACAACAGTCTCATCTTGTTGAATTCCAAGATCACCAACCAAACCCCTCAGCCATATAGCTTCTTTAACACCCTCTGCCATTGCCATATATTCCGCTTCAGTTGTAGACAAAGCAACTGTCGACTGTAAAGTTGCTTTCCAACTGATAGCACATCCGCCGAGAGTGAAAACATATCCTGTCTGAGACCTTCTTCGATCTAAATCACCGGCATAATCTGAATCAACAAATCCAGTAACATTAGTGTTTCCACGGCTATCAAACACTAGGCTGATATCTGTCGTTCCTCTGAGATATCGAAGAATCCATTGCACTGCTTGCCAATGAGTTTTCCCTGGGTGATCCATATATCTACTCACCACGCTTACAGCCTGTGCAATATCAGGTCTAGTACAAACCATAGCATACATGATGCTACCAACAGCACTAGCATATGGAACACGCGACATGTGCTCCACCTCTTCCTCAGTTTCAGGTGACAGTGCTGATGAAAGCTTGAAGTGTGCAGCAAGTGGAGTACTAACCGGTCTGGAATTGTCCATCCCAAAACGCTGAAGCACCTTTTCAATGTATTTCTTTTGTGACAAATACAATCTGCCTTCACGTCTATCTCTGACAATCTCCATTCCCAATATCTTCTTGGCTGTACCCAAGTCTTTCATCTCAAACTCACTTTTAAGTTGAGTTTTCAATAGATCAATCTCTGACATGTTTTTCGAAGCAATCAACATATCATCCACATATAATAGCAAGTACACAAATGAGCCATCTGGGAGCTTCTTGTGATATACACAACAATCATAATTACTTCTTGTGTAATTATTACTTGTCATGAATATGTCAAACCGTTTATACCATTGTCTAGGTGATTGCTTCAAGCCATATAATGACTTTTTCAGCAGACATGCATGATCTTCTTTTCCCTGGACAACGAACCCCTCTGGTTGGCGCATATAGATCTGTTCTTCCAACTCACCATGCAAAAATGCAGTCTTGACATCCAATTGCTGCAGCTCCATGTCAAATAAAGCAACCATGGCAAGTAACACGCGGATAGAGGTATGCTTTACAACAGGCGAGAAAACTTCATTGAAGTCGATTCCTTCTCGCTGAGTAAAGCCCTTTGCTACAAGGCGTGCTTTGAACCTTTCATCTTCTACACCTGGGATTCCTTCCTTCTTCTTAAAGATCCATTTGCATCCGACAATCTTCTGGCCTTTAGGCGGTTTCACCAGTTCCCATGTCTGATTCTTATAAAGAGATTCCATCTCTTCTTTCATGGCTTCGGTCCACTTTGCAGATTCCTGGCAACTAGTAGCTTGTTGATATGTACCAGGTGTCACACCCCATACTAATGCGGAAGGGTACGAGGTGCAACATTCATGAAATCACAACACAAGGCATAATGAACGACTATAAAGGAGTCGTTTTGAAAACATTTCATTTAACATAAGTTCATTGTCTTGAAACATTGGAAATACATTATGGAAAAACATTACAATAATTTAAAGAGTATTTTTAGAAATTCTAAATCCTCGATAGGTGGTGCTATCATTGGTTTCGACAACAATGATAACTTGAACAAAAGTAAAGTCTTTTTCATGATAAAAACGAAACATCAACTCCAAGTGGCGGAAAAGCCTTATGTGAATCCTACCGTGCATCTTACGGACCTGAGATACATGCTAAAATGAGTCAACAATAATGTTGGTGAATTCATAGGGGTAAATAAGTAATTTGCATGAAACCACAAGATTCAAGTGTGACCATTGCTAACCCGCAATGTCGTGTAGTCATTGTTCAAAAACAATGCTATGAAAAATATAATGTATATATTGTACTAAGCTCATGAATTGAAACTCGACGGTAATAAGTAACATTGTGCCTCAGCAAGTATTTGATCCATAATACTTGGGAATCCAAATATGCATGCATTCGTTCGACCATCACTGGTCGAGTTGGTGCGACCAACCCGAATGGGGGTGTCAACCCAAATAGTACTATTCATCATATCTCGTTTAAATCCATAACTAACAATTCATGATGGGAGGACTTTAAGAGGGATCAATGCAACTTAGACAATCATCATATACATAGTTTTGGTACTTGTGTTCCACATGTAAAACATAGAGCATGCATCTCACCCAAAATAGTAAGAGAGTGTGGGCTATGAACTCACCTTAGATTCAAAGTAGCAACAATTAGCAAATAGAGGGTCTTCTTGAATGTGTCAACCTATAGAAATAAAATATAACTTGTCTTAACAATCTATGCTATTATGTTCCTAGTGAATTTTCCTTATCCTTCCAAATAATATTGTTATAATACATTTTCTTAAAAATGTTTTTCCTTATGTGATAATCGTTAGGGTTGTCCACGTGCTAGATGGAGTTAGTCTTTCATGGGTGTATATATATTAATATGATATAATAGTAATAATAATAGCGATATTACGACTATTCTCCCACACAACCCATACACGTGAAATGGCAAAGAAGTATGGTTGCGTGTTGAAATATATCATAACATGGCATTCGCGACCATTCTCCCTCACAACCCATACGAGTGCACCGGTTTCCATAATAGGAGTTGGGCAATTGTCAATTAAGTATGGTTGTGAGTTGGAATAACCACGAATTAAAAGTATAAAAATATAAATATGTCGCCGCACAACTTTGCACCAACATTCTAAATAGAAGATGGGCATGGTGGGTCTATATATAAATATAATATAATCATATAGGTCATGTTTGCACCCGAAGCGTGCTAAGTCACCGCACACTTTGCACCGATGTCCTAAATAGGAGGTGGGCATGGTGGGTCAAGTTATATTAATAGATATATATATACACGTATATAACATATATATATATATATATATTATATATATATATATACATAGTTATTTAATGGGCATTTAATATATATATATATATATTTATATATATATATATATATATATATATATATATATATATATATATATATATATATATATATATATATATATATATATATATATATATATATATATATATATATATATATATATATATAATATATATATATATATATATATATATATATATATATATATATATATATATATATATATATAATATATATATATATATATATATATATATATATATATAATATATATATATATATATATATATATATATATATATATATATATATATATATATATATATATATATATATATATAATATATATATATATATATATATAATATATATATATATATATATATATATATATATATATATATATATATATATATATATATATATATATATATATATATATATATATATATATATATATATATATATATATATATATATATATATATATATATATATATATATATATATATATATATATATAATATATATATATATATATATATATATATATATATATATATATATATATATATATATATATATATATATATATATATATATATATATATATATATATATATATATATATATATAATATATATATATATATATATATATATATATAGATATATATATATATTATATATATATATATATATATATATATATATATATATATATATATATATATAGTTATTTAAGGGCATTAACTAAGCATGGAGGGATCTGTAGCGACCTGTTATGATGTCTGGCTGCTTCTCCTTCCTTCTGGACGTCTCGGGGTGGTGGTGGTGCGGTGGTGCTCGGCTGCGACGGGAAAGAAAAGAGAAAAAGAAAGCAAGGTATTAGGGTTTTTAGAGAGAAAGATCAAATGGGTTTGCTTGGAAGTTTGTTACCTACGTTTCTCTACCTTTCTGGACGTTACTGGAGCTGAATGGTGGTGGCTGGAAGTCGAGAAACAGCGGCGGCGGCGGCTGGACGGCGGGCAGCAGCAGCAGCGGTGGTCTCGCGGTGGTGATGGAGTGTTTGGTGTTTTAGGGTTGAAGAAAAGCTACTAGGGTTGATGGGGGTGGCTGCCGGGTTTGTTTTCCGGCGAGAGGGAGGCGGCAGGCGGCGGTTGAGGGTGGCTGGAGTGGTGGCCGGCGGTTGGGGTGAAAGAGGGAGGGAGAAGATGAATAGTCTCTTGGCTTTTGGTTGCTTTTGTTTGTTTGTGAAAGAGAATTCACGTGTGCTTTGTCTGTCTATGTACTCCTATATATATTTAGTATATATGTATATGGTCACGTGGGTGTGTCTTGTGGTGTGTATGAGGCGTGCAACAGCAAGCAAAAAAAAAAGAAGGCAGGGGATTATACTAAGGTCTTATAGGCTAGTATGATGGGCTACTGGGCTTGGGTCATGGGCTGGGCTATATCCGAAAATTACATGGGCTAGGGGGTATGGGCTTATTCTTGGTTTAGCAATTACATTAGCCTACTAATGATACTAGTTAGTTGGTCCAAGAGTTTTTATAAATATTTTATGTATTATTTTGTAACAATTTTTAGTTAGGAAACTAAAAATAATATGTCCTGTTTTTATAATTCATGTTTTTATAAATTGTGTCAATTATTATTATTGCATAAGAGCGTTCTTTAATTATTTAGTAACTATATAACGACATATATTTCATATGGCACTTTTACTAACGACAGAGATCTTAACTAGATACATATTGTCACATGAAAAATCATATATCACAAAAATGCATATTATGGAGGTCCTCCTTGACCGGTTCATCAACCCGATGAATGTGTGTCGGCATCGTTATTTTATAACGACGTTTGATCATGGTTGACACATAAGGATTTAAATATCACGTATTTAAATTTAACTTTCTATAAATAGCATATGAATAGTAAACTTTCTAAGTTTAGCTAACCTCAAATTTGGCGGTTGTCACATTCTCCCCGTGTTAATGGAAGTTTCGCCCCGAAACTTTAGGTATTATGCGGCATTTTGGACGTTACGGAATAAATGTGGGTATTTTTGTTTCATTTGGTCTTCACGTTCCCACGTGAACTCGGGTCCTCGTCTTGAGTTCCAACGAACCTTAACGATAGGAATGCGACTTTGTTTTAATTTCTTAACTTCGCGGTCCATGATTTCAACGGGTTCTTCTACGAAGTGCATGCGATCATCTAGCTGAATCTCTTCAAGCGGAATGGTTTGCGTTTCATCCGATAAACACTTCTTTAAGTTTGAGACATGAAAAACATTGTGCACTCTGCTCATCTCTTGAGGTAATTCTAGTCGATAGGCGACGGGACCTATCCTTTCTACGATCTTGAAAGGTCCAACGTATCTCGGGTTCAACTTTCCTCGTTTCCCAAAACGAATGGTTCCTTTCCAAGGAGAGACTTTTAACATGACTCTATCTCCCACTTGAAATTCCAACGGTTTTCGCCTAACGTCGGCGTAGCTCTTTTGACGGTCACGTGCGGCTTTCATTCGGTTTTGGATTTGAAAAATCTTTTTGGTGGTTTCATGAAGGATTTCTGGACCCGTAATTTGACTATCACCAACTTCGATCCAACAAACGGGCGACCGACACTTTCTCCCATAAAGTGCCTCGAATGGGGCGGCTTGAATGCTGGTGTGATAGCTATTGTTGTATGAAAATTCACACAATGGCAAGTGACGCTCCCAGTCACTCCCAAAGTCTATCACACACGCGCGTAACATATCCTCTAGCGTTTGGATGGTCCTTTCGCTTTGACCATCGGTTTGGGGGTGGTATGCGGTGCTCATGTCAATTCTAGTACCCAAAGCTTTTTGAAAAGATTTCCAAAATCTGGAGGTGAAACGAGCATCTCGATCACATATGATCGAAATAGGTACACCATGACGTGACAAAACTTCCTTCAAATAAATTCTCGCTAATTTATCCATCCCAAACGTTTCCTTAATGGGTAGGAAAAGAGCGGACTTTGTGAGGCGGTCCACAATTACCCAAATCGTGTCACACCCACTCACGGATCTAGGCAACTTAGTAATGAAATCCATGGATATTTCTTCCCACTTCCATTGGGGTATCCTTGGTTGTTGAAGCAAACCGGATGGTTTTTGATATTCAATCTTAACCTTTGCATACGTCAAACAACGACCAACATAGGCGGCTATGTCGGCCTTCATCTTAGGCCACCAATACATCTCCTTAAGTCCATGATACATCTTATCGCCACCGGGATGTATTGAATACCTAGACTTGTGTGCTTCGTCCATGATTAACTCTCTTAGGTTCCCATGGTTGGGTACCCAGATTCGGTTGGCAAAATAGCGAGTTCCATCGGGTCTAGTTTCAAATTGCGCTTCCATTCCTCTCAAGGCTTCATTCTTGAGATTTTCTTCTTCTAATGCTTCAACTTGTGCAATTCGAATATGAGGGGTGAGGTTGGTATGAATGGTCATACCCAATGCTCGGACGCGAAGCGGCTTGACTCGTTCCTTGCGGCTCAAAGCGTCGGCTACAACATTCGCCTTGCCGGGGTGGTACTTAATCTCACAATCGTAGTCACTAAGTAACTCCACCCATCTTCGTTGTCTCATATTCAAGTCCTTTTGGTCAAAAATATGTTGGAGGCTCTTATGGTCGGTGAATATGGTGCACTTTGTGCCATAAAGATAGTGCCTCCAAATCTTAAGAGCGAAAACTACCGCTCCTAACTCCAAGTCGTGGGTAGTGTAATTTTTCTCATGCACCTTGAGTTGACGTGAAACATAAGCTATCACCTTGTCCTTTTGCATGAGGACGCAACCTAACCCTTGATGGGAAGCGTCGCAATACACCACAAAATTATCGGTTCCTTCGGGCAGAGCTAGAATTGGCGCACTACAAAGCTTCTCTTTTAGTAGTTGAAATGCCGTTTCTTGCTTGTCTTCCCAAGCAAACTTCTTTTCCTTTTGCGTCAAAGTGGTCAGAGGTTGGGCTATTTTTGAGAAGTTCTCGATGAATCTTCTATAATAGCCGGCAAGACCTAAGAACTGACGTACTTCCGTTGGGGTCCTCGGTGCATCCCAACTCTTAATGGCTTCGATCTTTGCGGGGTCTACATGAATCCCTTGACTATCAATTACGTGGCCTAAGAATTGTACTGTTCGAATCCAAAATTCACATTTTGAAAACTTCGCATACAATTCTTCCTTCTTGAGTAGTTCCAAAATCATCCTCAAATGTCCCTCATGCTCTTCCTTGGTTTTCGAATAGATTAGTATGTCGTCAATAAAGACAATCACAAACTTATCTAGATATGGCTTGCACACGCGGTTCATGAGGTCCATGAAAACGGCGGGTGCATTCGTCAAACCAAAAGGCATAACTTGAAACTCGTAGTGACCATAACGAGTTCGAAATGCCGTCTTAGGGATATCTTCTTCCCTTACCCTCAATTGGTGGTATCCAGATCTAAGATCGATTTTCGAGTAGTAACTCGATCCTTGTAATTGATCAAACAAGTCATCGATCCTAGGTAGGGGATATCGGTTCTTTATAGTAAGCTTGTTTAATTCACGATAGTCTATACACATCCGGAAGGATCCGTCCTTTTTCTTGACAAAAAGAACCGGAGCTCCCCATGGCGAAGAGCTTGGTTGGATGAATCCTTTATCTAAGAGTTCTTGCAATTGAGTCGAGAGCTCTTTCATTTCGGATGGAGCTAAACGGTATGGAGCACGTGCCACCGGTGTAGCACCGGGCACCAAGTCCACTTGAAATTCCACCTGACGAGCCGGAGGGAGTCCAGGTAAGTCCTCGGGAAATACTTCGGGAAATTCTCGTGCAATAGGCACGTCTTCAAGTCGTTTCTCCTCGGGTTCTTTTGTCGTCACATGGGCTAAAACTGCGTGATACCCCTTTCGTAGGTATTTTTGAGTCTTCATACACGAAATGAGATTAATTGTTACACCACACTTTTCTCCTTGAATGATCAACATGTCTCCATTCTCTAACGGGATGCGAACAACCTTTTCGTGACATACAATCTCGGCCTTGTGTTTGGATAGCCAATCCATGCCGATGATGATGTCAAAGCTTCCTATTTCGATGGGGATTAGGTCTATGTGAAAGGGTTTGTCGGCTAAGGTCAGAGTACACTCACGTACTATGCTATCGGCTTTGATTTCTTTCCCGTTAGCAAGTTCTATAGAATATGCATCGTCTAACGGCACGGGGTTTATAGATAACAATTGAATAATTCTATTTGATATAAAGCTTAAATCGGCACCGCTATCAAATAAAACGGAAACTAGCAGGTTTTCGAGAAGAAACATACCCGTCACAATGTTCGGGTCTTGGCGAGCTTCTCTTGCTTGAATCACGAAAGCTCTTCCACGGGCTTGATTGTTGTTATGGTTTTGGTTTCTAAGTCTTGGGCAATCCCTCTTGATGTGCCCCTCATTTCCACATTCATAGCACCCCTTCTGCACCCCATTGTTGTTATTAGCCACGGGGTTTGGAGCTCTACAATTTTGAGTCGTATGACCGGTCCTCTTGCACCGGCCACATGGCGGCATACAAGGTCCGCGATGATGAGAGCGACATTTGTTGCAATAAGGGCTACCTCCATTATACCCTTTCTTCGCAGTTGGCCCCGCGGTATAAGCCTTAACCGCCTCGGCCCGTCTTGGTTGTTGTTGAACTAGATTTCTCGATGACCCTTCATCCCACTTCCTCTTGTGATCGAATGCTCTTGGAGCAGCAACTTCCTTGGCTCCTTGTCTTTTCATTTGATCAGCCAAACTATGTGCCATCTCAACGGCACTCTCGATGTCAGTGGGTTTGGAAGAGGTTACCATTCCTTGGATTTGAGGTGGGAGTCCCCAAATGTACCTCTCAATGAGCTTGAATGCGGGTTCCACCATGGTTGGGCACACTAGGGCCAACTCGTGAAACCGAGTCGTGTACGCGGGTACATCAAGGCCCTTAGTAGTCAAGTTCCAAAACTCGGCTTCCAACTTCTGGATCTCATTCCTTGGGCAATACTTTCCTCGCATCCTTTCCTTTAGTGCCTCCCAAGTGAGTGCATAAGCCGCATCAACTCCTACAGAGTGAGCATACAAATTCCACCAAGTCAGGGCTCCACCTTGGAGAGTGCATGTCGCGTACTTCACCTTACACTCTTCCGGACAATTGCTGATGCGGAAAACTGACTCCATCTTTTCACACCATCGAAGTAATCCAATGGTCCCTTCGGTACCCTCAAAGTTCAGTGGTTTGCACAAGGTAAAGTCCCTATAGGTGCAACCCTTTGGGGCATTTGTTGGTTCTTCACCATTGCCACTTCCCTCGGCTTCACCGGTGGTTCGGTTTGCCTCATAAGTAGCGATGGCGGCAGCAACTCGCTGTGCTACGAGCCTCTCGATTTGGGCCGAACTCAAGGTTTGTGACTTAGTTGTTTTCTTTGGCGCCATTTCTTTAAGAAAGGAAACAAAAGTGTAATAAGTTTTTCTTCATTAACTTATGGATAGCTAACAACATTTAACCACGTCATAATGCATATCAATAGGTCCTCAATCATGCAAACACATCATCAACATAACAATACCATGCCATAACTATACTAACATGCCAACATAATCATAAACAAAATTATTGTAACTAAAAGAAACATAAAAATTTGGATAAAGTAATAGATTTCATTGCTTCAAAATAAAGACAACCATGCGAGAAGTAACTTCGCAAAATCCATAGATTCATCATAATTCAAAGTTTCCGGGCACATCCCGCCCTAAATAGGAACAATAAAAATGTAAAGATAACATCTAGCTAGATCCGCTAGGGGGTGGCATAGTGATAGCAGCAGCAATGGTCTGAAGTGCCTCCTCGATCCTCTGAATCCTTACCTCCTGCATCGTAAGTCTATCCTCCATGTGCTGAACATGAGTCTCCAAGTCTTCAACCCTTACACGTGTAATAAAGCTCTCGTCTCGTACTCCAATGGTCAGCTCAGCAGTGCCTCTCAATCCCAATCCAAGTCCCACAACATAGTCCTCAATCTTATCCACACGATCATGAGCAAACTCGGTCTGAATAGTGGTCTCTGTCAGCTCCACGTTCATAGTGGAGACTTGGCGGTGAAGATCCGCCACAGAAGCTGGAATAGGGCGAGTGGGTCCCTCGAGTGCCTGAAGGCGAGACTCGGCGCGGAAAAGTCGCGCCACTAGGGTGGATACGGTAAGGTGGACAGGCTCTCCGGTATATGCAGAGACGATATCCGGACCGGAGTGAGCATAGACGCGGTCATTATCACGAAGGCCCTCTAGCTCTCTCCATCGAGCTAGGACACAAGCCACAGAGTGATAGATCGGCTCGGTGCGGCGGCGTTGAGCCGGTGGCTCAACCATAGAGGGGGGAGGGTGCACCATCTCGGGAACACGAGGCTCAATAGTGAATCTCGGGTCCCGTGACGTGCCCTCGCCGGTACGGAACTGATGATGGTATGTGGGTGGGGGTAGGTTGAAATGTGGAAGTGGAATGTCTGGTGTGGCATAGACGACAGTGGAGGTGCCGATCGGGTGAGCTATCTGCTCGGGAATAGTAAAAGCAGTGGGCTCGGCCAAAGTGAGAGTGGGCATAATAGTCGGAGGAACTGGTGGATGGGCAAAGGGTGGTGATGTGGGACCAACAAGTGGGGACCTAGGAGTGTCATCAACGGCCTCGGAATCAACAGTAGGCTCAGAATCAATAGTAGGCTCAGACTCAACGTGCTGATCGAG
The DNA here is from genome assembly GCA_034093135.1 of Erigeron breviscapus. Taxonomy (NCBI): domain Eukaryota; kingdom Viridiplantae; phylum Streptophyta; class Magnoliopsida; order Asterales; family Asteraceae; genus Erigeron; species Erigeron breviscapus. The sequence continues at coordinate 1,671,451 of CM067170.1, read as the reverse complement.
TGGGGACAAAGGGGATGGGACTGGCTGTTGGGTGACGAACTCTTCCTCATGATCGGACGTTAGGTCAATGACGTGTCGAGACATTTTCCCCCCCCCCCCCCCCCCCCCCCCCCCCCCCCGAAGGTCAATGACGTGTCGAGACATTTTCCCTAATGGAAAAGAAGAAAAGAAAACATAGGCAATATATGTAAGCATTATTCTACTTAACCTTAATATGAGGCTGATAGGGGAGCATTCTTAGGCAAAGGAGCATATATATGTAAGATGAGAAATTTTTAAAATTTCTAGATTCTAGCAATGTATATATAAGCATGAAATTTACACATAGTCAAGTAATGCATGTAAAATTTCTAAGGCATGTGTGTGCATAGTATATGTGATTTCTATGGGTAGTTATAGTCTAGGTTCACTAATTGCCACCTAGTTCACTATAACCTTGTCTCTGATACCATTCTGTCACACCCCATACTAATGCGGAAGGGTACGAGGTGCAACATTCATGAAATCACAACACAAGGCATAATGAACGACTATAAAGGAGTCGTTTTGAAAACATTTCATTTAACATAAGTTCATTGTCTTGAAACATTGGAAATACATTATGGAAAAACATTACAATAATTTAAAGAGTATTTTTAGAAATTCTAAATCCTCGATAGGTGGTGCTATCATTGGTTTCGACAACAATGATAACTTGAACAAAAGTAAAGTCTTTTCCATGATAAAAACGAAACATCAACTCCAAGTGGCGGAAAAGCCTTATGTGAATCCTACCGTGCATCTTACGGACCTGAGATACATGCTAAAATGAGTCAACAATAATGTTGGTGAATTCATAGGGGTAAATAAGTAATTTGCATGAAACCACAAGATTCAAGTGTGACCATTGCTAACCCGCAATGTCGTGTAGTCATTGTTCAAAAACAATGCTATGAAAAATATAATGTATATATTGTACTAAGCTCATGAATTGAAACTCGACGGTAATAAGTAACATTGTGCCTCAGCAAGTATTTGATCCATAATACTTGGGAATCCAAATATGCATGCATTCGTTCGACCATCACTGGTCGAGTTGGTGCGACCAACCCGAATGGGGGTGTCAACCCAAATAGTACTATTCATCATATCTCGTTTAAATCCATAACTAACAATTCATGATGGGAGGACTTTAAGAGGGATCAATGCAACTTAGACAATCATCATATACATAGTTTTGGTACTTGTGTTCCACATGTAAAACATAGAGCATGCATCTCACCCAAAATAGTAAGAGAGTGTGGGCTATGAACTCACCTTAGATTCAAAGTAGCAACAATTAGCAAATAGAGGGTCTTCTTGAATGTGTCAACCTATAGAAATAAAATATAACTTGTCTTAACAATCTATGCTATTATGTTCCTAGTGAATTTTCCTTATCCTTCCAAATAATATTGTTATAATACATTTTCTTAAAAATGTTTTTCCTTATGTGATAATCGTTAGGGTTGTCCACGTGCTAGATGGAGTTAGTCTTTCATGGGTGTATATATATTAATATGATATAATAGTAATAATAATAATAGCGATATTACGACTATTCTCCCACACAACCCATACACGTGAAATGGCAAAGAAGTATGGTTGCGTGTTGAAATATATCATAACATGGCATTCGCGACCATTCTCCCTCACAACCCATACGAGTGCACCGGTTTCCATAATAGGAGTTGGGCAATTGTCAATTAAGTATGGTTGTGAGTTGGAATAACCACGAATTAAAAGTATAAAAATATAAATATGTCGCCGCACAACTTTGCACCAACATTCTAAATAGAAGATGGGCATGGTGGGTCTATATATAAATATAATATAATCATATAGGTCATGTTTGCACCCGAAGCGTGCTAAGTCACCGCACACTTTGCACCGATGTCCTAAATAGGAGGTGGACATGGTGGGTCAAGTTATATTAATAGATATATATATATATATATATATATATATATATATATATATATATATATATATATATATATATATATAGTTATTTAGTGGACATTTAACTAGCACGTTTTCCCAACTTTACCAACATAGATTATCATACTAATGATTATACTTAAAGCATGCTTTTATATTTCCAATAGAAGTTAATCATTATGCATGTTGGGATTTATGTCATAAAGGTATTACTTGGAAGAGGGAACATTCACCTAGGAAATATACATTTATTAAATACACGTAATCATTACTAACCAAAATTAATTAACTTAATTAAACTAATTTGTTAGTAAGTCTGTTGGTTTCCCCATAAAATAATTATATTTTCAAGATGTAAAGGTGCATGTCGGCTGGAATGTATTGCAAATCTTATTCAAAAGTTGCATTTTGGTTTCGGTTTCGGTTCACCACCCGGCCGAAGTCCATGGCCATAAGAAAATGGTTTGTTTTAGTTTTGGGGCAGCCTAAAAGTCGACAATTCAGCCATCAAAATAGGGGCAGAACAGTGGTGTTTCCTGGTGGTGATGTAAGGTGGGTAAAGGTGGCGGTTCATGGCGGTTTTCGAACCGAAACATAAGAAAGCACCAAAACTTAGCATGGCCGAAACCTAACATCACAAAAGACTTAGGGACTAGTAAACAACCTGTTGAAAGGTTAACTGATCTTAATATGGTGGCTGTTGGTGGCTGTTCGCGGTGGTTAGTGGCTGCGAAAAAGAAAGACAAATAAGCAAAACGTTTTTGAGTTTTGTGACACATTAACTAAGCATGGAGGGATCTGTAGCGACCTGTTATGATGTCTGGCTGCTTCTCCTTCCTTCTGGACGTCTCGGGGTGGTGGTGGTGCGGTGGTGCTCGGCTGCGACGGGAAAGAAAAGAGAAAAAGAAAGCAAGGTATTAGGGTTTTTAGAGAGAAAGATCAAATGGGTTTGCTTGGAAGTTTGTTACCTACGTTTCTCTACCTTTCTGGACGTTACTGGAGCTGAATGGTGGTGGCTGGAAGTCGAGAAACAGCGGCGGCGGCGGCTGGACGGCGGGCAGCAGCAGCAGCGGTGGTCTCGCGGTGGTGATGGAGTGTTTGGTGTTTTAGGGTTGAAGAAAAGCTACTAGGGTTGATGGGGGTGGCTGCCGGGTTTGTTTTCCGGCGAGAGGGAGGCGGCAGGCGGCGGTTGAGGGTGGCTGGAGTGGTGGCCGGCGGTTGGGGTGAAAGAGGGAGGGAGAAGATGAATAGTCTCTTGGCTTTTGGTTGCTTTTGTTTGTTTGTGAAAGAGAATTCACGTGTGCTTTGTCTGTCTATGTACTCCTATATATATTTAGTATATATGTATATGGTCACGTGGGTGTGTCTTGTGGTGTGTATGAGGCGTGCAACAGCAAGCAAAAAAAAGAAGGCAGGGGATTATACTAAGGTCTTATAGGCTAGTATGATGGGCTACTGGGCTTGGGTCATGGGCTGGGCTATATCCGAAAATTACATGGGCTAGGGGGGTATGGGCTTATTCTTGGTTTAGCAATTACATTAGCCTACTAATGATACTAGTTAGTTGGTCCAAGAGTTTTTATAAATATTTTATGTATTATTTTGTAACAATTTTTAGTTAGGAAACTAAAAATAATATGTCCTGTTTTTATAATTCATGTTTTTATAAATTGTGTCAATTATTATTATTGCATAAGAGCGTTCTTTAATTATTTAGTAACTATATAACGACATATATTTCATATGGCACTTTTACTAACGACAGAGATCTTAACTAGATACATATTGTCACATGAAAAATCATATATCACAAAAATGCATATTATGGAGGTCCTCCTTGACCGGTTCATCAACCCGATGAATGTGTGTCGGCATCGTTATTTTATAACGACGTTTGATCATGGTTGACACATAAGGATTTAAATATCACGTATTTAAATTTAACTTTCTATAAATAGCATATGAATAGTAAACTTTCTAAGTTTAGCTAACCTCAAATTTGGCGGTTGTCACACCAGGTTCTTCGAACTCTATATCTTCAGCCACGCTAAGTGCAAAAGCTACTAAATCTGCATGCCCATATCTTTGTGTTTTCCGAATTACTCGTCTTTCTCTGTCCCTTGCTAACATATAATCTTGGAGATTTTCTTGTTCTTCTGGCTGAACTTCTTCTTCTGGTGTCACAGTATCACCACCAGAATCACGTACATCTTCTACAATGGGCTTATCAGGAGTACCTTGTACTACTCCTTTAGGAACTTCTATTTCAAGCTCCACTTGCTCTTCAACTTCCCGGTCATTTCCAGCATCCAGATGTTCCTCCTCTTTCTTCTTCAACATAGCAGACTCATCAAATGTCACATCCCTGCTGATAAGAAATCGGGATGATTTACCATCAGGGCACCACAATCTATAACCCTTCACCCCGTCAGCATATCCTAGAAATATGCACTTCTTTGCCCTTGGCTCAAGTTTACCATCTTTCACATGAGCATAAGCAGGACAACCAAAAATCTTCAAATCAGTATAGTCTGCAGGGGTACCTGACCATTTTTCTATAGGAGTTTCACAACCAATAGCTGTTGATGGAGACCGATTTACCAAATAACAAGCTGTGTTGACAGCTTCAGCCCAAAAAGTTTTTGGTAATCCAGCATTTGAGAGCATACACCGCGCTCTCTCCAAGAGCATCCTGTTCATCCGTTCTGCAACTCCGTTTTGTTGTGGTGTATAGCGCACTGTGCGGTGTCTCACAATGCCTTCATTCTTGCAGAACTCATTGAATTCTCCTTTGCAGAATTCCAAGCCATTATCAGTTCTCAAGCGTTTGACGGACTTTCCAGTCTGCTTCTCTATCATCGTCTTCCACTGCTTGAAGTGAACAAAGACTTCATCCTTTCTTTTCAAGAAATACACCCATACCCTTCTCGAGTAATCATCAATGAAGGTTAAGATATATCTAGCACCACCTTTTGATGGAACAGGAGATGGACCCCAAAGATCTGAGTGAATATAATCTAATGTACCTTTGGTCCGATGAACTCCTTTTCCAAACTTCACCCGGTGTTGTTTGCCGAATACACAGTGTTCACAGAACTCCAGTTTTCCAGTATTCTGGCCGCACAACAAACCCCGTTTGCTAAGCTCCATCATGCCCCTTTCGCTCATGTGCCCAAGGCGCATGTGCCATAACTTGGTGGTTTCTATATCTGTCATTGATGAAGAAACTCCAGCAGCACCAGTGACCGTGTTACCTTTTAACAAGTAAAGGCCATTAACCTTTTCACCTTTCATCACGACAAGAGCACCTTTTATGACTTTTAATACTCCATTTTTACCGCGATACTCACAGCCAATGGAGTCCAGTGTACCTAAAGAAATAAGGTTCTTTTTCAATTCTGGAACATGCCTGACATCTGTCAACGTCCTCACAGTGCCATCGTACATCTTGATTTGGACTGTACCTATTCCAACAACCTTACAAGGTGTATCGTTTCCCATAAGGACTTTACCACCATCTATATTTTGATATGTGGTAAACCAGTCCCTATTTCGACACATATGATAGGAACAACCTGAGTCAAGAATCCAACCATCGCCGGAGCGATCTTCAGTAACACTAAGAACATGTGCATCATCAGAATTTTCTTCAAGTCCAAAATGATTTTATTGAACTCATTGATGTGATTATTGAGTGTACCTTCTTTCATCTGGAGAGTATACAACCGTTGCTTCAAATACAAACGGTTAGTGAGAGACTTGGTCATGTAAAGTGACTCAAGTTGTAGCCATAGCCCGGCAGGTGTAGTTTCTGCCGCTACTTCCCGAAGCACATTATCAGCAAGATTTAAAATAATCAAGCCATGTGCTTTCTCTAGTATCTCGTTCTTCTCTTCATCAGTCAACTTTCCAGGCAAGTGTTCTCTGCCTTTCAAAGTTGACAAATATCCATGTTGGCTCAGAAGAGCCCGCATCTTCATTCTCCATAGACCGAAATCGTTCTGCCCATTAAACTTCTCTACATCGGATTTAAGCGTCGTCATCTAGAAATTCAATCACAACCAGTGCTCTGATACCAATTTGTTGTGATTAATGACGTTTCTAGATGAGGAAATTTAAATAGAACAATTACACAAACAATAAAGACACAAGGATTTAACGTGGAAACTCCAAAATAGGAGAAAAACCACGGGCGGAAGCGGAGAAGAATTTTACTAGCAAATATGGCGTACCGAGGTTACAGTAATAAATACTACCCTCACAAGCTTACTAGTATAGAATTTTATAACACAATTCTATACTACTCTCACAAACTATTACAAGAGATTTTAAACACTCTTTCTAGTTTTCTGCTTGTTCTCTCAATATGAATATATCTCACGTATTATGGCTTTTTTTTGTGTGTCTATATCCAAATGAAGTGAACTTCATTTCTTATATATACACGTAAGAATCTGCATGAAATGGGAATATAAAATAATGTGGGTTCCATGCACATATCACCATCTGTGATATTATCTCAATATTAGAGATTTACATTTGCTGTCTCCAAGTTTGTCATGGCATAGAATTTCCATGTGGGACATATATCTTTTTGACAAAACCAGCCATCCCCACATGCACATGCAAAGTGCATTTCACTATCATTTGTATATTCTCTTACAATGATAATGTACGACAACTTGTGTCACATAAGTGACAAGTCTCCATGCATCCAACATGCATAAACTCAAATCATCAATTAGTGAATTCAGCTTGTACCCACTCCATCAATTCATTATATTCCAAAAGCCAGCCATGCATATGTCTCGACTCTTACGTCAAAAGTAAGTGATAATATTTGTCAACAAAAGTGGCTTGTCCACTTTTCAACAGATTTATCAACTGAACTAGATAACACATTATTGGTGGGTAAACAAGAAACATTAATCAAGTTTCACTATGACGTCCACCTCGCAGAGTAACAAGTTGATATTGCATTTATCCTCTAGCATTCCATCTATGTTTGATTTTGCATTATGTGTTAATATTACTTACAACCACGGTTACTAGTACACGTTTAATTAACATTAATTGGTGGTAAAGGGGCAACGAATGAAGTCTCTCTTAGTGGTTATCCACGAGTAGACAAGTCCCTTGTGAGGAACTAAGGTTAAGAGGAGTGGAGTTGACGGAGGTTGGGCTACTTGCACCAGAGAGCGTCATGTGGCATCCTGGGTTTTGCTAGAGGTTGCCTGAGAAAAAAGATGGGAGTGGAGTTGCCTGAATGGTGCGGTAGGATAATAATTGAATATTATTTATTTTATTTTTTTAAATATGAAATGTGTGGTTAAGAGATAAAAGGCTGATGCGGTGATGCCTTTTCCTTGAAAAGTGGGAAAAGAAAGAATGAATGAAGCAACCCAAATGAATCGCCAAAAACTCAAGTGCCGGGTGGGGGTGGTGTAGCTGGCAAACGAGCCGGCAAACCGGGGTGGATCGCCCCTCACCCCGTCCCACTCCTCTTAGCCTAATGTCCTTGACTACTAGGCCACCTTGGTGGTGGTGTTAATCGTTTTATCGATACTTCAAACTTTTGGATATGGATGTGGTTTTGCCTCTAAATAAGTTATCTATTTTATATGACAAAAGTTTTCGAAAACATATGTTAATGCTCTCAATATTTAACAAATGACTTGATATCAAGTGGTTTTGCCTTTAGATAAGTACCTGGTTAATGCATAAAGCATAATTTAATGTCGTAATAATTTTAGATTCATTTAAAAAAACAACAATTGATATTTATTGATATTTATTCAATTATTCATGGTAGCATTGCAAGAAAAAAAAAAAAAAAAAAAAGCCCAGCCCAAAAAGCTGTAGATTTTTGTATCGATATTTGGTTTAATCATTATTTGTGCTTGTTGTTGCTGCTGCTGCTGTTGGTTATAGATCATTATGCGAGTAGCTAGTGTTGATGCTAACTATATGTATCTTCTTGTAAGTACGCATACCTCGAATGACTAAAGACTCTCCCATCTATGCAACTGCAAAGATTCCTACTCGCGGTGGTGGACATATAGCTTCTCGCGTCATCAACGGACGTGCTATTTTAGGTACTAATTCCAATATCTTCAAATTAAGTCTTCCTATTTCTGTTGCATATATCATAATAATGATGTTCACTTTTTAATTTCTATATATGTAGCCGCCCAGAGAAGAAGAGATGCTGGCATTTGTAAGCCCCTGGCCAACAAAGTTTTAATCCCTCTAGCAGGTCCATATTCTCCACCAACTGCAACTACTACTACTGGTCAGTATCATCGCCATCATCATATATATATTTGATTAATTCTTTGTTATCATGTTGAAAAACACCGCCTTTATTCCTTTCTGAACCCGCTTGACAACATTAATTTTACTTAAATCACCGGTTGGATCTTTCCAATGGCTCATCATGCTATTTTTCTGCTCTTGATAATTAAATAGGTACAAAAGCTAAGGGGAAACAGGGATCCCTTCTCAAGCACCCCCGAAAGGATCTTGACGAGTCATCTGCTAAATCATTGCTCAACAATCCAATCCCTGCTGCAGATTCTGCCTTAGAAATCGTTACCCGCTCACTCGTCTAGCACTTAATTAGTTGGGTCTCACCATTTTAATACTACAAAATATCTAGAGATTTTTTGTATTAATCTGGACCAGATTGATATCTTGGCATGCTATTATCACTTTGTACTCCTCCTTGGTTTTTGTATGTCTATTTGGTGCTGACTCTAAGTATATATATAACTCTATATCTTTGTTGACATTGACAATATATTATATATGGGCTCTTGCATCTTATTAGTTTTCTAACATGCATGTATGCAATCATGTATGGCTCTATTTTATCTTTTAGACCGTTGTGGGTGTAGTTTTCCCCAGATCAGTATGCAGTATGCCAATATGTTTACGGATGCTTATTATGTATGCAATATGTTAATGTTTGCAGTATGTTTGTAGTTTCTGGCTACATAACTCCATATTTCATCAGCTCCAAATGATTGTCGCACACGCCAGATAAAATATGTTAATTTGGAATATAGTAAACTACATCCAGTATGTGATATATGTAATTGTATATGTATGTACTTAGCGATGAACTACTTTTGAATGCTATTTGAGTTATGTATATGGTATTTCACTTTCCGACATGATATGTCCATGATGCCTGCATTTGCCTAGGCCTCTGGGACCCCTTTGTGCCTTAGGCCGTTACAATTTTGATCAACTTTCTCAGAAATAAACAAGTTTAGATTTAGTGTTATTGAGTTTGTTACTCTATGGTACCAAAGCTATTGCAAAAGGAGGATCCATTCTGAAGCGCCAATGCGTAGATCTTAGTATATCAATTATATTGTTAAGTGACATTCTGGCTGAGAATCAAAACTCTGCATCTGATTTATAACCCACAGCTGGTGAGTAGGCTGCTTCTGCTACACTGAAAATGGTATCTGATTACTGGTCTAAAATAGCTCAAGGTATTTGGTCAAAAGTGATCGTAGCATGTTACTAACCTTACTATGGATTTTTTTGCATACAATATATTAAGAAAAGCATACAAGAAAATCATGAAGAAAGATGATATCGAGAACATTGCCACCCTATTAGTCGGATCAGCAGCTTGTACGCTATTTCAAGTAGTGTGACATTCCCGCTTGAGGTGGCTCGGAAGCATATGCAGACCGGGGGCCGTTAACGGGTGAGTGTATGACAACATGCTTCATGCTCTTTTAAGCATTTTGGAAAAGAAAGGTGTTGGCGGTTTATGTAGAGGTTTGGATCATTTGTTAAGGGAAGGTGAAATGGAAAGGTGAAGAGAGGTGATGACGAGATGGATGGTTAAATGTTGGTGAAAAAAGAGGATGAAGATGATAGAAAGTGCATATGATTATGTGGTTGTTGTCCCACAACGTCTTCTGGATGATGATGATGATGATGATGATGATGATGATGATGATGATGATGATACGGTCACATGCCATGTGGAACAAGATGTTACCAAAGTCAACATTGCATTAGGGTATTCAAGATGATGATGAGGAGGAAGAGAAAGAGGGGGGAGTTGGAGATGAAGAGGGAGTTGGTGGCGAAGACGGGGATGAGGATCAAGATAAAAACTGGGATGAGGAAGAAGAGGGAGAGAGGGAGGAAGTTGGAGATGAAATAGGAGTTGGAGGCGAAAATAGGGATGAGGATCAAGATCAAAATCAGAATCAAGATCTTGATGATCAAAAACGGTGATGAGGATGAAGATATTGATATTGGTTGTAACTATCCGATCCTCATGAGCTATAGTTACAACAATAATCTCCATTCAGAGGTGTAGGACCGGGAGGAGCATTCATAGCCACCAGAAGTCGCGCCTTTCATTGTTTGAGAATAAGCACAATAGTTATTACCATCAGAAGCCCCGCCGTAATTAGCAGTCCCATATATGCCATCATTTCTATTCCTGAAATCTCGACCGCCAAACTTGTTAGATCCATAATGTTGTTCATCCAATGATGCATAGCTCTCAGCATACTGATTAAGCCAATCTGGTGCTACCTGATGTGCTTCTATCATCAGCTCGGAAAGTGCTTTAGCAATGCATGAATTCTTATCATTGAAAAAAGCCGTTGCTAATCCAGATTTACAGTACGGCCTGTCCTCCCAATTCTGTGAACATAGCTATCAATGTCACCTGTCAAATCGTAATTGATCACATGAGCAACCCTAGGCCTATCCTCAACGAACACCACTTTTTGGACGATTAGATCATTACTTGAACCAATTCTTCCAACATATAGAAATATGTAGCTAGTTTAAAAGGAAGTCTGCTGCAAGTCTCTGCAATTTAAAAGAAGCATAAATACAACAATTTAGAATTACTTAGCATTTACACAAACAATGAAATGCCTGTTGGATACTAATTTATCAATCCATGGAAGTGTCGATGTATAAGTTAAGGGGTCTAGAGTGTCAAGAATAAAGTCTACAACCGAATGGAAGTTATTTTCGGTTAGACAGTTAAGATGTGAAGGGACGTGTCGTTTAGAATAGTTGTGTCTGTTAGAAAGTCATACCAATTAGTGAAGAGGTATGATGGTTTGTATGTGTCTGTTGGAAAACTATATATATGTGTAAACCTACAGTTTTTAATAAGAAGAAAAGTTTAGTATTTGTTATTCGTTCAAGTGAGGGACGAGGGACCAACAGTGGCATCAGAGCCAAGGTCATTCGACAGAGAGAAAGAGAGAAAATTGATTCAGGGAATCAATTAACAGAGTAAAGATCGAATCAGATTAAGAAAAGAAAAGTTTAGTATTTGTTATTCGTTCAAGTGAGGGACGAGGGACCAACAGTGGCATCAGAGCCAAGGTCATTCGACAGAGAGAAAGAGAGACCAGCGATTCAAGAGTGATCGCTTAAGAGAAGAGAGACATAGAAGAGAGTGATTCAGAGGAATCGACTAAGATAAAACCGATCAAGTGAAGATCGAATTTGAGAAAGTAAAAGAGAGAGAAGAAAGAGAGACAAATTGATTCAGGGAATCAATTAACAGAGTAAAGATCGAATCAGATTAAGAAAAGAAAAGAGAAAAACGTACCGTTGTGCGAAGAAGAAACCGCCGTCGTGCCGAGAAAACAACAGAGTAACCGTCTTTATCAGAAGAGAAAGAAAATAAATAAACCACCACCGCTGTGTGATTGAATCGAAATCATACCACCACCGACTGTAATCGTTAATCAGAAAAAGGGAAAAGGAATTGGATTTGCCCTAGTTTGCTGTTTGCGTAGAGAAGAAAGAAGGAAGAACCAGAAGAGTGTTTTTGACTTGTCTTGATTTGGGAATAAAAAGGAACGGCTATTTTTTGGAATTAAAAGGGCCATCTGCTTTTGAACAAAGCCCATGCATAAAAGGAGAAGCCCAAGTAACAGGTTTTAATATATCTTTTAAATACTTGTTACTTAAGGTATTAGACTTTGCTATTGAAAATTGTGTAGAAGTTGTTTGAGAAATTATTGTGGTTAGACAGAAATTTAAGTTCGACTATTGTTAGAAATTATTGTGGTTAGACAGAAATTTAAGTTCGACTATTGTTAGAATTATATTGGTTTTAGAAGAAAACCAAATCGAAAGGATATGTCGAAAGATAAAAACGAAAACAACAATCTTGTTGTTGCCACACCGCTATCATCATATCAATGTCCAATTTTAAACAATAGCAATTATACACTATGGGCATTAAGAATGAAGAAGATACTTGTGGCAAATGGAATATGGGATTTAGTAGAAGGAACGGGCACATCAAAAGAGATCGATATTAAAATGGATAGTTCTGCATCTGCATATCTATTCCAAGGATTGCTCGAAGATTTGCAAATGCAAGTTGCGGGATGTAAAACGGCAAAAGGAATTTGGGATTCATTAAAGGCCAGATTTGTTGGGACAGAAGATGTTCAACAAGCGCACTTGCAACAATTGAAATCAGAATTTGAGAGACTCGTGATGAAAGAAGATGAATCAATAGATTCATTTGCCGGAAAATTGATGAGCATTATTACAAAGGCTGCTACATGTGGATTGACATTGCATGAACAAACGAAAGTACGAAAATTACTCAACGCAATGCCAGATAAGTTTGTACCGATAGTAGCAACCATTGAAATGATTGTTGATTTTAACAAAGTGAAATTAGAGGAGGTTATTGGGAAACTTAAGACTTACGAAGATAGGCTTAAATTTAGAAAAGAAAGTGGAGAAGATAATAGTGAGAAGTTGTTGTTCACACGTCAAGGGAATGGCAGAAATTATGAACGCAACTATGGAAACAATAGACGAGGAGGTGGTAAAAAGACTAGAGGAAGAGGCCAGGGAAGATTCATAAGAGACAACAAAAGTGAAGATAGTTTCGATAGATGGAAGAAAAGCCCTGGAGATCAAAACTATCCAAGGAGACAACTTAAAGACATACAATGTTATAATTGTCAAGATTTTGGACACTTTGCTGCAAATTGTCCAAAACCAAACCATAGAGAAGAAAAAGCAAACCTTGTGTTCGAAGATGACGAACCAGCGCTATTGATGGTTACTACTAAGGATGAAAAAGAGACAACATCCTTAAATGAAGAGAAGAGAAGAAATGGAATTCTCATTAAGGAAGATGAAATTCCAAAAGGAAAATTAGATGACATAAGGTCATAGATAGAAACTGACTTGAGAAGTAAACTAGAGTTTTGGAAGTTTGAAATGCTTCAAGACTTTGAGATGGGGAAACAAGACTTTGAAAAGAAAATGAGAGACAGAGAGATAGCATTTGAGAAACAAATGCAAAAGGAGTTAGAGAACCTGAAGAAGTTAAGAGATTGCACAAGCAAAGAGATAAAAGAGTTAAAGACAAAAAGAGAAAAGTTTGAGAAAGAGAACCATGGAGTTTTTTCGGATAAGAAACTCCTAGAGGAAGAACCAAGAGTTGACAATGGCGAATGCAAGAAGCATCAAGAGACGCCATCAAGATTTCAAAAGGAATGCAAGATTGAGAAAGACATCAAGTCAAGAAACAAGAAAGTTGAATACGAAGATCGTGATACAAGAAACACATTGTTGGAGATTCAAGACTATGAGATGATACAAATGACGGAAGATACCGAAAAAGTTAACAAGGATGATCAAGATGAGATTCAAGACAAGGAAGAAAGAAGTGAAATCAATGGAGGAGTTCAAGACGTGGATCGAGTTAAGGATCAAGACAAAGGAAGTGGAAACAAGCCAAAGTTCAAAGATAAAGATGATGAAGCTTGAAGATATCAAAGGCATGGATTAATAAATTAGGGAGGAGTGTTGGATACTAATTTATCAATCCATGGAAGTGTCGATGTATAAGTTAAGGGGTCTAGAGTGTCAAGAATAAAGTCTACAACTGAATGGAAGTTATTTTCGGTTAGACAGTTAAGATGTGAAGGGACATGTCGTTTAGAATAGTTGTGTCTGTTAGAAAGTCATACCAATTAGTGAAGAGGTATGATGGTTCGTATGTATCTGTTGGAAAACTATATATGTGTGTAAACCTACGGTTTTTAATAAGAAGAAAAGTTTAGTATTTGTTATTCGTTCAAGTGAGGGACGAGGGACCAACAATGCCTAACGATACTAACTTGAATTTCAGCAGGAAATGTTGCACTGAAAAACATAGTCTGTGTCCGACCAGGTGGGCGCATATTCAACCGCTCCACAATCTTTCTGATTAATTTGAGGTTCAAACCCTATATCCAACATACGATCAGCTTCATCTAGAGCCAAATACTTGATTTTATTAAGTGAAAATCTTGAAATTTCAATCATGTCTGTCAATCTGCTAGAGTGGAAACTAGTATATTTATCCATGCCCCTCTCAAAGTTTCGTAGCTACATATCTGTATAATTAGGGGGTCAAAACAAATTGTAATAAACATAATAATGCTTAAAAATAGATCAATGATATAAAGTTGTTAATAGTGAACCTGTTCATATCTTGGTGCAACTCCATAAGCAACAATAACTTTTACACCAGTTTGGTTTTTAGAAGTCAAAGAAGGCAGTTACTTTGTTCTCTTATTCGTGTTAATAAATGGCAGAATTTTCCTTTTGTATAACACCTGAAAGTCTCTGCATATTTTATATTCCTTTTCATATCTCAACTCCATAAGCAACAATAACTTTTACACCAGTTTGGTTTTTAGAAGTCAAAGAAGGCAGTTACTTTGTTCTCTTATTCGTGTTAATAAATGGCAGAATTTTCCTTTTGTATAACACCTGAAAGTCTCTGCATATTTTATATTCCTTTTCATATCTCAAAACAAAGAAAGTTGCAAACCAAATAAGAGTTTAAACCTGACAAGCAATGCAATATGACAACCATCATAACCGAAAACGTGAACACACCTAATGCGAGTACAAAATCTATAGTAGACTACAATTTCACTTCAAGTCACTAAGATCCTGCTTATTTCATATTTGTTTCTGCATATTATTTTATATTTGTTCAGATAAGCATCGATGCCTCTTAATAATTTAAATGGACATGGACAATCACTACAGATGGCTCATTATTTACTGGTACTACTAGTTATATATATATATATTATATATATATATATTATATATATATATTATATATATATATATATATACGTTTCTTGAATCATCATACGAACAGTAGATTCTTATTTCAAATATTGTACGTTCTTTTTGTATGTAAATTTGATGCAAATGGAATAGAGAAATAGGTGGCAAGAACCTTACATACAATGGGCTGCTTTTAATAATTAAGTTGCCTATTTCACTATCCATTCATCGACAATGCTTAAGGTACATCGACAAGATTACAACAACAGAATGAGTGACTCGCTCTGTTTAGGTAACAGGTCAAAATGAGTTGAGATAAAAACAACTAATGTTTAAAACTTTCCAAATGGTCAAATTGGGTTTAGTGTTATAACTACGTTTCGAATTTCGGGACGAAATTCCTTTAACGGGGGAATGATGTAACAATTGTGATTTTGACTCTTTGACCTCGTGTGCAATTTGACTACGCATTTAGTTAACTAATATATTTTGAGAACAATTTGTGGTTCAATAACGTGAATGTGTTCATTTAGGTCAATAGATCGATTTCATTTGACTGTACGATTTTGGCGACATTAAAACTAACTAGTAAATGGAAATGGATCCTATCCATGGGTCATACCCAACCCATGACCCATGTGGGTTCACCCAACCCTATCCAATCCCCTTCCATTCATTTCCACCCAACCATTTCTTCATCTCTTTCCCTCTCTATCTTAAATGCAAGAACAAAAATCCTTACACTCACTCACTCTCTCTCTAATTTCATGTCTCGTTTATTGTAAATTTGCTAAGTTTGGTGTTAGATCAAACATTTATATCATTATTTATATCTCATATCAAAAATTTGGACTCCAAAGTACAAGAAATCCTCATTTATAGCTCAAATTCGGGTTTTGGCATTTTAAGGAACTTTTGGTAAGCAAATTTGATCTCACAAGCACCACATTATGTTTATAATTGTGTCTTAAGTCTAAACTAAGTGTTTTGGGTCAAAATTCTGGTCATGAGTCAAATTAGGGTTCCATTAGGGTTTATATGGGTCAAGATCAGTTTGGGAAAGAAAATGAATGAATGGGTTGGAAATTTCATGTGGGTTTTGTTTATTGATGTTGTCTCATGCTAGCTCAGGTCCAAGAACAAGTTGCAAGCATTAAAATCGTTTTCTTGACAAATTAGGGTATTGGTGAAATGGGTTGAATATGGCCGAAATCTAACAAGATTTTGATGTTAACGGGTCGAGTTTTGAGATGAGTTATGGTTAATTCAAGTTAAAACATGTTATGTGGGTCAAAATTTGAGTATATAAGCTGCCAAACCGATTTTTGTGTCAAGAAATAAGTTATGGGTTGAGTTTTGGTCATGGTTAGCTCCTTTTGCTGCTGCTGCTGAGTCTGAGCCCGTTTTGGCGTCTCACACGCTAAGCCTAGCGTGTGAGACGGTGGCTGGGATTGTTCAAACTCGTTCCAAGTTATTGCACCTCCTGTTTTACGCTATGAGACGCCAACCAGACGACAAAAGGTTGAGAAGCAGGCCATCGTATGAGACGTTGAATTACAGCGTGTCAGATGTTGGGCCAACTTTTGGCTAGCGTCTCAGACGCCATGGCTAACGTGCCAGACGCTGGGCAGGGTTCAGGTGGGCGTGTGTTACGCTGAGGAGTGGCGTCCCAGACGCTGCTCTCTAATTTTTGTTTTCCTGAAAACCCTTCTTCCTTTGCTTTCTAAGTCCTTGGATCGAGTCAAACATTTACATAAGCCATTTCTCATTTCCTCAAGTGTTGTGTGCAAATCCCAAGAGTCGTTCAAAGTACAAGTTCCTTTCTAGAACTCGAGCTAGGGTTTAACTTATTATGTATGTGTATATTATGATAGGTTGTGAACTTTTGACGATTGTTTAATGCTCGTAGCTTGTTCTATACCTAATATCACAAGGCCAAGGTGAGTTTTCGTAGTTCCCTTACTCGTAAGAGAGTCGGGCTGAAAAGTGTACGTATGTGCAAGATTACATTTGTTGTTTGGATGATCTATTAACTTAATCATTTGATGTATGACTATTTTATTGTGATATGGATATGATGTGTGATTGTTTAAGTGTATATTAGGATAGTTGTGCATACATGGAAGACGGTAATGCCTTTGAAAGGTTATAGATGTGGTGGGAAGGCTGCGGGTGACCCTATATATAAGCATCTATGATTTCTCAAAAGTACTATCGTATGAAGTGTATGCATATGGTGTTTGGTGTTGTTGTGGACATTGTTGATCATAGATGGACAAATTGTGATGTGGTGAGAATGATGAGGGACATGGCGGACATGATGACATATAAACGGGCACTTCAAGTGCTTGATGACATATAAACGGGCACTTCAAGTGCTTGATGACATATAAACGGGTACATTATGTACTTGATGACATTGTGGATGACATGAGGAAAATTGAGGGACATTGTGTACAAGTGTGACGTTATAGAACTTGTTAGATACTTATTGCTACCGAATTACTCGTTCTTATTACTTGTTCCTGTTGTGAATGGCATTGGTATGTGTTTCTTGTCATTCTTTCCTACGAACTCACCAACCTAGTGTTGACATTGTTTAGTACACTTTTCAGGTAACCAAGAGAACCCAAGAGCTTGATGTGCATTGCTAGAAGTTGGAATCGGACGGATCCGTGATTCATTACCCGATGATGGGATTTGCTTAGGACCATGAGCCATCTTTTGATATTAATTTGTAAACTTTTGATGGTTGTATGCTCCTTATGCTTTTGTGACACTGTGTATTAACTATTGGGTTCACAGAATCCTTTTAATTTCATATAGTCCGTTCTACGATAATTCCATCTTGTGTCATGCTTTTCGGTGCATTTCAAACCTAGCTCGGTGTTTGATCCAAGAATCGTTCAATGGCTCCTACCTGGGGGTTTAGGAATGATAGAGGTGTTTTGTAGGCGATTCCCTACTGGTCAAAGGGCGTGGGCCGCTTTACGCCTTAGTGTATTGAGTTTTTCTTCAAGAGGTAAATGAATCCTCTTGGATGTAGAGTCGTCCCTATATATAGGGGTTAGGAAACTTGGAGAGGAGGAAAAGGAGTAGGGTAAATCTTTTCCTCCCTTAAAGATATCTTTTATCTTTTGAGAAGGTTCGTGATAATCTCGTAACAAACCGTGTCCGAGGTTTATGAGTTTTTAATATATCTTTCCTTTTATGAGAGTCTTAGATAGACATAAGAGATTCTTGTATATATCCGGAGCTCGGAATAGTGATCCAAGAGCTTCGTGATATTTCTGAGTACGAAGGTCTATCCTACGGAGGCTATCGCTTTGTTCCTGTTAAGCAGGTATACGGAGGTCTTTTGATATCAGAGGTAGAGCTCCGCATACGGTATATCATCACTCGGGGTGTTACAGAATGGTGGCCCATTGCATGGTCGTAGAGAATTAGGTGGATTGACCTAGACTACGGCTTAAGTAAAACTCTTCATATAGCATGCATGATTAGGAATCTTGTATGCAACGTGAATTATATGAACATTATAAGTGTACGCTTGGAGTTCGTAGGAAGGTTCATTACATGTGATAACATGAGTACAATTGGCTTGATGTGGACAATGTGTTGTTTGTGTGATGGTCAAGTGCATGAGGTCAATGTGGTTATTTGAAGTCAATGAGGTCATGTGCATATTGTTGGATTGAGATGATTTGAATTGATGTTGTTTGATGAATTAGGGCAAAATGAAGTTATGACATTAACTTAGTATAACATTGTAGTAACCCTAAAATAGCCTGATCAACTATTTTATGGTCACCCGTGTTATATGCAAGTTAATGGCATCACGGATTGCACATGCTTGGCTTAAGGTATAATGGAAAGCTGATATGTTTAATGGGAGTTGATCGAGTGGAGGAAAAGCCGATGGTATCACCTGTATACAAACCCGATCAATAACTAGATAGCATATCGGATTTGGATTATACTTTAAACCACTTGTTTTAGTTGCTTGTTGGTGTGATGTATGGAATATGAGTATATGGCTTTGATAATGAACAATTATTGTGAACTTAGCATGATGGCATGATAGATAACAATCCTCTTAGGACATTAGTACTTTTGCCTTAGTGTAAAGATAGGAATTATGTATGATATGTCGGTATGAGACCATTAACTACTTGTGTGACTAACATGCGAGCATCTTGAGGCTAACTTTTCGAGTCGACGTGTTCCTTGTTTTATAGTAATGGTGAGACCAAGAAGAGCCGGGACTACTTATAAGGAAAACTCTCAAGAAAGGCCCGAGCCAGAAGTTCAAGGAAGAGGTCGTGGTGGTGGTAGAGGCCGAGGTAGAGGTCAAGAGAGAGTTCAAGGTGGTGGTGAAGCACCAACACCCGACTTGGCAACCGCGATCGCTCAAGCGTTCACAAACATCATGCCTACCATAGTTGCCCAAGTCAAGGCATCTCTTCAAGCACCCAACAATCCGGTGCCAAATGTTGAAGCTCAAGTTAATGTGAACAATGAAGGTGTTCAACCGGTAGTGGTGGAAGAAGCAGAGGCACCGGTGGTGCAAGACAACTATGTTCCAATGTTCAATCAACACAGAGTGTATCGTCAAGGGTGCACTTTCAAAGATTTCAAGAGTTGTGGAGCCCCGGAGTTTTATGGGAATGGGGGTCCTACGGCTTGTATAAGGTGGTTTGAAGAGATTGAAGCGGTAATTGCTAGGAGCCATTGTACTTATGATGACCAAGTTACTTATGCCACCGGCATGTTTAAGGGTGATGCCTTGAGTTGGTGGAACAAAGAAGCGGGTGCGGGCAATGCTATACCTTGGGACCAATTCAAGATTTTGGTGAAAGAAAGAGTTTGTCCTCCCTATGAGCTCCAAACTCTAACATTGGAGTTCATTCAACTCCAAATGAATGGGGCGGATTATAAGGGGTACATTCGGCGATTTCAAGATTTGTCAACTCTTATTCCACACTTGGTGTCTCCCGAGCCTCGTGCCATTGGAAAGTTTGTTATAGGCTTGACTCCACAAGTCCGATACTTGGTGAATAATATCATCCTACCACTTTGTCGGAAGCTATTAATCGTGTCGGTAGTGTTACCGAGGATTTGCTAAGAAGTGGTGAATTGAGCAAGGCGTCATCTAAGAGAAAGTATGTACCGGAATCTAGTGGAGTGAAGAAAGCGGGTAGGTTTGACCCCAAACGCCCTAATAAAGGAAAAGTGTTTGCGGTGGTTGAACCGGCAAAGAAGGTTTATGTGGGTCCTCATCCACTTTGTAATAGATGCTCCCGACACCATGCTCCCACCACTTCTTGTGGGACATGTCATAATTGCAATCAAATCGGTCATCTTGCTAGAGATTGTAGGGCCCCGAGGGTGGCTCCTACACATGCGGTTCCTCTCCAAGCCCTTCCTCCTCAAGCTAACTATCAAAGGGGCCAACGGGGAGCTTGTTATGAATGTGGAAGCACCGATCATTATCGTAATACTTGTCCCCAATGGGTGGGACAAAATGTTCAAGTGGCGGTTCATCCAAACCAACTTCAAATCACCGGTCCTAACCAAAACCGTGGCCAACAAGGCCATCAAGTGCAACCTCGGGGGAAAGCCTTTGCGGTAAATGCTAATGAAGCCCGCAACGATCCAAATGTGGTGGCATGTACATTTCTTCTTAACGGTCATTATGCCACGGTGTTATTTGATTCCGGATCCGATTATAGCTTCGTCCATAGTTTCGTTCCTTTGATAAATGTTCATCCTTGTGCCTTAAACTATGTGCTTGATAAGCTCCTATATTGTTTGTAAAGAAGAAGGATGGGTCTTTTAGGATGTGTATCGACTACCGGGAATTGAACAAGCTCATGGTGAAGAACCGGTATCTACTTCCTAGAAGCGATGACCTATTTGATCAATTGCAAGGTGCCAAATATTTCTCAAAGATCGATCTCCGTTCAGGTTATCATCAACTTAGAGTTCATGAAGATGACATACCAAAGACGGCGTTCCGTACAAGGTATGGTCACTTTGAATTTACCGTTATGCCGTTTGGGTTGACTAATGCACCGGCGGTGTTCATGGATATGATGAACCGGGTGTGTCGGCCATACTTGGATAAGTTTGTCATTGTCTTTATTGATGACATACTTGTTTATTCAAAAACAAAGGAAGATCATGCCGAACACTTGCGCGAAGTGCTAGAATTGCTTAGAAAAGAGAAGTTGTATGCGGAATTTTCTAAGGGCGATTTTTGGTTGGAAGAGGTTCATTTTCTTGGTCATGTGGTTAGCAAAGACGGGATTCATGTAGATCCTAGCAAGATTGAAGCGGTCAAGAATTGGAGACGACCCGAGACGCCATCCGAGATTCGCCAATTCCTTGGATTGGCGGGCTATTATCGAAGGTTCATTGAAAATTTCTCCAAGATTGCACAACCACTCACTCTTTTGACTCAAAAAGAGAGGAAGTTTGATTGGGGCGAGAAGCAAGAATAGGCCTTTCAAACTCTCAAGGACATGTTGTGTGATGCACCTATCTTGAGTCTTCCAGATGGAGTTGAGGATTTTGTAGTGTATTGTGATGCTTCGGGGCAAGGATTGGGGTGTGTACTTATACAACGGGGCAAAGTCATTGCTTATGCCTCCCGTCAACTTAAAGTGCATGAGAAAAACTACCCCACTCATGATTTGGAATTAGGAGCTGTTGTTTTCGCTTTGAAGTGTTGGAGACATTACCTTTATGGCACCAAATGTGTCATCTACACCGATCATAAAAGTCTTCAACACATTTTTAATCAAAGTGAGTTGAATATGAGGCAAAGAAGATGGCTCGAACTTTTTAGTGATTATGATTGTGATATTCGCTACCACCCGGGCAAAGCTAATGTTGTAGCCGATACGTTGAGTAGAAAGGAAAGGGTCAAGCCGAGAAGGGTAAGAGCCATGAGTCTCACGGTGGGACAAAGTATTTGTGACCGGGTCATAGAAGCACAAGTACAATCTACTTTTCCGGAGAACTTTGGCAATGAAGGGTTGGACGGCATGGAGCAACAATTTGATAGGAAAGAAGACAATGGGCTATATCTAGTTGAAAGGCTTTGGGTTCCCATTTTTGGCAATTTAAGAACATTCCTTATGAATGAAGCCCACAAGTCGGCTTATTCGGTCTATCCGGGATCAGATAAGATGTACTTTGATTTGAAAGATTTCTATGGGTGGCCGGGCATGAAACGTGATGTGGCTAAATATGTGAGTGAGTGTCTTACTTGATTACAAGTGAAAGCCGATCATAAGAAGCCACCCGGATTATTGGTGCAACCGGTGACACCGAAATGAAAATGGGAACGGATTCCAATGGACTTCATCACGAAGTTACCGAAGACAAGAAGTGGTCGTGATACTATATGGGTGATTGTGGATCGGTTGACGAAGTCGGCTCATTTCTTAGCCATTCGTGAAACCGATAAGTTTGACACCATGGCGCGCTTGTACATTAAAGAAGTGGTGTCTAAGCATGGAGTTCCGGTTTCTATCATCTCCGATAGAGATACCCGGTTCAACTCAAATTTGTGGAAAGCCTTTCAACGAGTAATGGGTACTCAACTTGACATGAGTACGGTGTTTCATCCTCAAACGGATGGACAAAGCGAGAGAACCATTCAAACGCTTGAAGACATTTTGAGGGCTTGTGCTATTGACTTTGGTGGAAGTTGGGAAGATCATTTACCACAAGTTGAGTTCTCGTATAATAATAGTTACCATGCGAGTATTCAAATGGCACCATTTGAGGCACTTTATGGTAGAAAGTGTCGTTCTCCACTCGCTTGGGCAAGGATTGGGGTGTGTACTTATGCAACGGGGCAAAGTCATTGCTTATGCCTCCCGTCAACTTAAAGTGCATGAGAAAAACTACCCCACTCATGATTTGGAATTAGGAGCTGTTGTTTTCGCTTTGAAGTGTTGGAGACATTACCTTTATGGCACCAAATGTGTCATCTACACCGATCATAAAAGTCTTCAACACATTTTTAATCAAAGTGAGTTGAATATGAGGCAAAGAAGATGGCTCGAACTTTTTAGTGATTATGATTGTGATATTCGCTACCACCCGGGCAAAGCTAATGTTGTAGCCGATACGTTGAGTAGAAAGGAAAGGGTCAAGCCGAGAAGGGTAAGAGCCATGAGTCTCACGGTGGGACAAAGTATTTGTGACCGGGTCATAGAAGCACAAGTACAATCTACTTTTCCGGAGAACTTTGGCAATGAAGGGTTGGACGGCATGGAGCAACAATTTGATAGGAAAGAAGACAATGGGCTATATCTAGTTGAAAGGCTTTGGGTTCCCATTTTTGGCAATTTAAGAACATTCCTTATGAATGAAGCCCACAAGTCGGCTTATTCGGTCTATCCGGGATCAGATAAGATGTACTTTGATTTGAAAGATTTCTATGGGTGGCCGGGCATGAAACGTGATGTGGCTAAATATGTGAGTGAGTGTCTTACTTGATTACAAGTGAAAGCCGATCATAAGAAGCCACCCGGATTATTGGTGCAACCGGTGACACCGAAATGAAAATGGGAACGGATTCCAATGGACTTCATCACGAAGTTACCGAAGACAAGAAGTGGTCGTGATACTATATGGGTGATTGTGGATCGGTTGACGAAGTCGGCTCATTTCTTAGCCATTCGTGAAACCGATAAGTTTGACACCATGGCGCGCTTGTACATTAAAGAAGTGGTGTCTAAGCATGGAGTTCCGGTTTCTATCATCTCCGATAGAGATACCCGGTTCAACTCAAATTTGTGGAAAGCCTTTCAACGAGTAATGGGTACTCAACTTGACATGAGTACGGTGTTTCATCCTCAAACGGATGGACAAAGCGAGAGAACCATTCAAACGCTTGAAGACATTTTGAGGGCTTGTGCTATTGACTTTGGTGGAAGTTGGGAAGATCATTTACCACAAGTTGAGTTCTCGTATAATAATAGTTACCATGCGAGTATTCAAATGGCACCATTTAGGGCACTTTATGGTAGAAAGTGTCGTTCTCCACTCGCTTGGGCGGAGATTGGTGAAAGCCAACTTATTGGGCCGGAAATAGTAGTTGAAACAACAAAGGTGATTTCTCAAATTAAGGAGAGATTACAATTAGCCCGTGAGAGGCAAAAGAAATACGCCGATGTGAGGTGTAGACCATTGGAGTTCAATGTTGGTGATCATGTGCTTTTGAAAGTCTCCCCGTGGAAAGGTGTTGTCCGTTTTGTAAAGAGAGGCAAGCTTGTACCAAGATACATTGGGCCTTTTGAAATCATTGAACGAGTGGGCAAAGTGGCATACCGATTGAAGCTACCTCAAGAACATAGTGGTGTGCATGACGTGTTCCATATTAGTAACTTAAGAAAGTGTTTGGCGGATCCTACACTACATGTGCCTATGAATGAGATTCACGTGGACAAGAAACTCAATTTTGTTGAAAAGCCGGTAGAAATTTTGGATCGTGAGGTCAAGATATTGAAGAACAAACGTTATACGATAGTCAAAGTCCGATGGCATGCTAGGCGTGGAGCCGAATTCACTTGGGAGCGGGAAGACCATATGAGGTCTAAATACCCGCATTTGTTTAGTGATTAGGGTTCTATCGAATTTCGGGACAAAATTCCTTTAACGGGGGAATTTGACTACGTATTTAGTTAACTAATATATTTTGAGAACAATTTGTGGTTCAATTACGTGCATGTGTTCATTTAGGTCAATATATCGATTTCATTTGACTGTACGATTTTGGCGACATTAAAACTAACTAGTAAATGGAAATGGATCCTATCCATGGGTCATACCCAACCCATGACCCATGTGGGTTCACCCAACCCTATCCAATCCCCTTCCATTCATTTCCACCCAACCATTTCTTCATCTCTTTCCCTCTCTATCTTAAATGCAAGAACAAAAATCCTTACACTCACTCTCTCTCTAATTTCATGTCTCATTTATTGTAAATTTGCTAAGTTTGGTGTTAGATCAAACATTTATATCATCATTTATATCTCATATCAAAAATTTGGACTCCAAAGTACAAGAAATCCTCATTTATAGCTCAAATTAGGGTTTTGGCATTTGAAGGAACTTTTGGTAAGCAAATTTGATCTCACAAGCACCACATTATGTTTATAATTGTGTCTTAAGTCTAAACTAAGTATTTTGGGTCAAAATTCCAGTCATGAGTCAATTTAGGGTTCCATTAGGGTTTATATGGGTCAAGATCAGTTTGGGAAAGAAAATGAATGAATGGGTTGGAAATTTCATGTGGGTTTTGTTTATTGATGTTGTCTCATGCTAGCTCAGGTCCAAGAACAAGTTGCAAGCATTAAAATCGTTTTCTTGACAAATTAGGGTATTGGTGAAATGGGTTGAATATGGCCGAAATCTAACAAGATTTTGATGTTAACGGGTCGAGTTTTGAGATGAGTTATGGTTAATTCAAGTTAAAACATGTTATGTGGGTCAAAATTTGAGTATATAAGCTGCCAAACCGATTTTTGTGTCAAGAAATAAGTTATGGGTTGAGTTTTGGTCATGGTTAGCTCCTTTTGCTGCTGCTGCTGAGTCTGAGCCCGTTTTGGCGTCTCACACGCTAAGCCTAGCGTGTGAGACGGTGGCTGGGATTGTTCAAACTCGTTCCAAGTTATTGCACCTCCTGTTTTACGCTATGAGACGCCAACCAGACGACAAAAGGTTGAGAAGCAGGCCATCGTATGAGACGTTGAATTACAGCGTGTCAGATGTTGGGCCAACTTTTGGCTAGCGTCTCAGACGCCATGGCTAACGTGCCAGACGCTGGGCAGGGTTCAGGTGGGCGTGTGTTACGCTGAGGAGTGGCGTCCCAGACGCTGCTCTCTAATTTTTGTTTTCCTGAAAACCCTTCTTCCTTTGCTTTCTAAGTCCTTGGATCGAGTCGAACATTTACATAAGCCATTTCTCATTTCCTCAAGTGTTGTGTGCAAATCCCAAGAGTCGCTCAAAGTACAAGTTCCTTTCTAGAACTCTAGCTAGGGTTTAACTTATTATGTATGTGTATATTATGATAGGTTGTGAACTTTTGACGATTGTTTAACGCTCGTAGCTTGTTCTAGACCTAATATCACAAGGCCAAGGTGAGTCTTCGTAGTTCCCTTACTCGTAAGAGAGTCGGGCTGAAAAGTGTACGTATGTGCAAGATTACATTTGTTGTTTGAATGATCTATTAACTTAATCATTTGATGTATGACTATTTGATTGTGATATGGATATGATGTGTGATTGTTTAAGTGTATATTAGCATAGTTGTGCATACATGGAAGATGGTAATGCCTTTGAAAGGTTATAGATGTGGTGGGAAGGTTGCGGGTGACCCTATATATAAGCATCTATGATTTCTCAAAAGTACTATCGTATGAAGTGTATGCATATGGTGTTTGGTGTTGTTGTGGACATTGTTGATCATAGATGGACAAATTGTGATGTGGTGAGAATGATGAGGGACATGGCGGACATGATGACATATAAACGGGCACTTCAAGTGCTTGATGACATATAAACGGGTACATTATGTACTTGATGACATTGTGGATGACATGAGGACAATTGAGGGACATTGTGTACAAGTGTGACGTTATAGAACTTGTTAGATACTTATTGCTACCGGATTACTCGTTCTTATTACTTGTTCCTGTTGTGAATGGCATTGGTATGTGTTTCTTGTCATTCTTTCCTACGAACTCACCAACCTAGTGTTGACATTGTTTAGTACACTTTTCAGGTAACCAAGAGAACCCAAGAGCTTGATGTGCATTGCTAGAAGTTGGACTTGGACTATGGATCCGTGATTCATTACCCGATGATGGGATTTACTTAAGATCATGAGCCATCTTTTGATATTATTTTGTAAACTTTTGATGGTTGTATGCTCCTTATGCTTTTGTGACACTGTGTATTAACTGTTGGGTTCACAGAATCCTTTTAATTTCATATAGTCCGTTCTATGATAATTCCATCTTGTGTCATGCTTTTCAGTGCATTTCGAGCCTAGCTCGGGGTGTTACAATATTGCACTCTTTTCAAGATCCAAAATCACTAATAAAGTACTAAATGTTTTTTTGCAAAACAAAGGCCACACCCACGTCATGTTTCTTCAAGATTTTATTTAAAAATAAAATCTAATATATGTCTACAACAAATGAATGATTATCAATAAGGGCATCTTATTTTTCACTAACATAAAAACCCAACACATATCAAATCCATCATAACCTACAAGGTCAATTATATTTGTGCCAACTATGAGTGATACCCCTGTGGAAGTTTGGTTTTTCTCCGTTACTCACCTGTTAATAAGGACTCCCGATGCGGTTAGCATATGCGATACACAAGTTATGGGATCCTCGTTCCACCACTTATAGAAAATGACTATCGTCCTTTTTAATTACGGGGAGCAGTGAAGATTTAAGATTGTGAATCTACTTTATCCTCTTTTCTTGAAATCAGTTATGTAGGGTTAGGTATTGAAGGTGTACCAACTTATCGTCTCTTTGAAACTGTTAATGGTAAGAATGGATGGAGAGTACAAGTTGCCAACCAAATTGTTGATAATGAAAATCTTACTTCATTCAACCCTCAAGATGCAGGTATGGATGTGGTTATGTTCCCTAGTTACTCGTTCACATTAAGCATAAATGGACAATTATACCAAAGTCTAATTATGCTTTTGGTGTAGATGTATTGAAACCTAGAAATGGAATGGGAGCAGGTATTACATCACATTTTGGTACAGTTGGTTGGGGCGTACTCATCGATCAATCCACCAACTATGACCCTTCAATCAGTTCTCAACGTCTAGTAACTATGCGTTTATTGAAGCTTTGAATGAAGACACATTTTCATATGTGTTCCAATTATTTCAAAGCTTCAATAAACGCATAGTTATTAGGCGGCTAAGAACTGATTGAAGGGTATAGTTGGTGGGTCTAACGATGAGTACGCCCCAGCCATTGTTGCCATAATGTGATGTAATAGCTCCTCGCATTTCATTTCCAGGTTTTAATACATCTACACCAAAAACATAATCAGAAAGCTGAATGCTAATATTCAACCTAATTTTGTATAATGGTCCATCTACGCCCAATGAATGAGTAACCGAGGAACATAACCACATCCATATCCCCATGTTGTGGGTTAAATGAAGTAAGATCTTTATCTTCCAGAATATGGCTCGCACCTTGTACTCTCCAGCCATTCTCAGCATTAACAGAAGAGACGGTAAGTTGGTACACTTTTAATACCTAACCCTATACATAACTGATTTTGATCAAGAAAAGAGGATTAGGTAGATTCATAATCTAAAGGACGGTAGCCATTTTCTATAAATGGTGGAAGAGAGATTTGATAAACTTGTGTATTGCATATGTTTGACCACAAAAAAAACGCATCGGTGAGTCCTTATTATAGTTAACAAGTGAGAAACGGAGAAAAACAAAACTTCCACAGCAAGCTAGCACAATTACATAACCATTCACGTTGTTGCAAACTTCACATTTTAACCTTCTTCCGCCACTATATCGGATTAGTAGCAAAGAACCAACATTGGGATCCAGCTGAGTGCTTCTTCCCGTCGGTTATATTCCACCATAAAGTGTTCTGATCAGATGAGATTGAGGAACCGTTTGTTTGAAGCTTTCAAAGAGAACAAGAACAAATCTGGAAGATCAAGTTTTAAAAAAATCATTTGCACCAATTCAAGTGCCAATATTGACAACCGGTCCACCAACCAGTCCCTTCGTCTTTGACGAGACAATGTCACACGGTTTTGCCTATTTATATTGAGCATGTAAGAAAACAAAATCAAATTCAAAGATATAAATAAAATAATACATAATACGAGTAAAACTTATATACCAAAGGATTGAATTTAAACAAAAAAAATAATCATATATGGTTCAAAAACTTGCATTACGGATCCAATACTTACACAAATCACACAGACAAAAGTACCTTTAACTTTCCAAATAATATATATAATAGCTTACACATATCCACTAGCAATTAGTCAATTACACACTGTCTTTTGTTTAGCTTATAAAATTTCAATAACATATCACATTTGAGCTGCTACGATGTATCTTTAAACAATCATATTGTAACACCTCATTTCCAAACCAAAATATGGAGTGTCACAATCGAATCTAAACAATAATACATAAGTGTTATACAGAAATTTCTCTTAATAATCATACAATTTTCTTATAGCTAATGTGATATTTAACCTTGATCTTCAACGATCCATTTTGCGCGGAAGCTAGCTAAACCATTTCTTCTTTCTTTCTTAATACCTGTCGCAGGGAAAGAAAATTGTGCTTAGTGCGTGGATATAACAAAGGTAGACAAAAACAAGCCATATATTTTTGATACACAATTTATATTGTATAATTTGGTTTGGAAAAGGAGTTTGTTGCTGTTGCGGTTGCGGATAAATCGGACGAGATCTATTTGTGAAACTTTTTTTGTTGCTTCTTTTTGGATCCATGGTTAGTGTGGTGAATTTTTATATGAAAGTGTAATGAAAGAAAGGAGTTTTTGTTGTTGGGTGAGTTGTTTTTAAAAATAATGGGGGTATTTATAGCTGAAAATGGTTTGAAAAGGCATAAAAAAATATTTTAAAAAAAAAGGGAACGGTCGTATTTTTGATCGTTGGTGGGCACAACACCAATGTCTCTCTCCCTTTCACGCTCAACTTAGTTCCCCGATCTCTTCACCGATTGCCTTAACCAAGTGGCCGGCGACGGTGTAGCAGACCTACCCGATCGACATTGATGGTCTCGCTAAGACCACTCCCTCCCCTCTAAGAATACGTAGTGCATAAACTTTTGACTATATCATGCATTCAGATTGGTCGATCCTGGATACACTATTTATCCAAGCGAAAGCATATTGTAAATCGACATCTGAAGAAATTATTTTGTGACCAACAAGTTAACCACATAAGCACAAAACTCCTGCTAGGTCCTAATTTGATCCAGTCTAATCCTTCAAAAAAATGTCTAGTCTTTTTAATCCACGTAGGACCTAGACAGGTCTTTGGCATTTTTATGTTCCACAATGTATTATTGATGATAAGGATGTTTCGGTTACAAGCATGTCATGCATAACAAAATAGTACCAAAGCCAACATTGTATTAGTAGTTGATCAAGATGATGATGATGAAGATCATAGAAAGGGGGAGGGAGTTTGATGACGTACCCACTACCATGCAAAAGGATTCTTAACGAAGATAACCCCCAGGCATGCTACGGACCAGAAGATACCCAGGGTATCATGCAGGCTACACGAAACCCTGGTCAAAGAAGATAAGCACGAGAAGAATACTGTCATATCATTTCCTTAAACAAAGGGAATCGTTGCTAGGAATACGGGAGTCAAAGCCGCGTCTTTGGACTTGTTCTCCAAGAAAATCACTATAAAAGAAGGAGGAAGGAAAAAGAGGCATCATCATGGAAAAACCCTAAATGACCTAAAACATATTTCGATCGGCGTACAAGGGAGAAACCTCCTACCAACAGGGAATCGCCATCAAACCATCCAACACCCTTCAATTCACATAACCTAGTTGGTTGTACAAACAATTGGCGCCATCCGCGGGACCGCCGCTCTCCATAATAAGAATCACAACCCATTCCGAAAAGGTTAAACACAAAAAAATTTCTTAAAACCCCATTAACACCTTTTTAGATTTCCCGCCACAAGATTCCCCTCCTGAAATGTACGCCGGAACAGAAATCGATAAAACAACATACAAGCGAAAAGATCCAGAGGATTCGCTAATCCCATCAAGAGATCTATGTTTTCCAGCCTTAAGGGACGCAAAAGCCAGCAAAGATCCGCTAATTATACAAGCCCAAATATTTAACATTTCTGTAAGAAGAGTATACATCGATAATAGAAGCGAATTGTAACACCCCAAATTTCGCAGTATTATTATATCACTAAAAGTAACATATATCAAATGAATAGATGACGAGTTGTTTATAAAGATGTATTAATTAATGTTGGACCTATTGTTTTAAGTAATGTTACCGAAGGGACTAAAAATGCAAGAAAACTAGAAAGAGGGGGCTAAAGTGAAAATTGGAAATTAATTCCAACTATAAAATATAATAAATTGATGATCATCAATTCAAAACAAACTTAAAGAAAGAAAAAGAGTAAGTCGGCCAGAAAGAAAAACATGGCGACGAGTCGGCCAGAAGAGAAAAAGGAAAAGAAGAGAAGAGGAATAGCGGGTTTCGGGTCAAACCAAATATGCCAAATCATTCCTAATCGATTATAGGCTTTGATTATCATCTTTCTAAGGTACTATTTTCTAGTTTTCTAGTCTAATTAATAGTTATATAAAAATATCCTAGGTCAAGAAAAGGTGGCTGTTTGGGTCCATATTAATTTCTTAGTATCTGGGCTCAGCTATGAAGCATATATTAAATTTTGGTAAGATTTGGAGATAGTTTTTGTGTCACGTTTTGTGGCATAAAAAGTTTAAGAAAAGCTAGGATTTTGTAAGAAGAGAAGAGGAATAGCGGGTTTCGGGTCAAACCAAATATGCCAAATCATTCCTAATCGATTATAGGCTTTGATTATCATCTTTTTAAGGTACTATTTTCTAGT
>CM067170.1:1613831-1638683 GCA_034093135.1 Erigeron breviscapus | reverse complement strand
AGTTTTATACCCTTCATTTTTTTTAAGGATATGCACTTAGAGTATCATTATTTTTTTATAATAAAATTTTTAAAATTTAGCACTACTTTTTTTCACCAAAGGGTATGTGTCAACGTGCGTACGCCACTGCTTACTTCTTCGTGTAACTTGATAGACAAATTCAAAGATCATTTTACAACTTCCATTTCCTATTTGATTTATAGAAGTTATAGACCTTAAAGCTTTGAGAAAGGGGAATAGGATGGTTAGTGATTAATGAGATGAAGTATTGATGTATGGTTATAATTGGGCTAATAAGTGGCAGTCCATATATCGAAGAAAAAAAATAAGTGTTAGTTTTCCATGAAGACGTTTATGGAAGAAAAACAATCTTCGATGATATTAATAAGGCATATAGAGGTGGTATTACTCACAAGTTAGCCCGCTAGGGGTGGTCATGGCTACGGGTATATGTTGTGTAAATTTTTTGGAAAATTTTATGTAACATGTTGATTTTACGGGTAAAAAAAATAAATTGGGATACTAGATCACTTATGATAAAGTCGAATCAAATCTAGAGACTTTCTTAAAAGCAACCCAAACATGCCATATCTAGAATCACATGAAAAAAATGAAAATCAAAGGAATTGCCATGTCCTGGGGGTCATAATCAACAAACGGGTGGAAAACAGACTAGAAAAAGGCATTGAACATACCGAAATCTGTGACATACTCCACTGGCCAGCTGCCCAGAATACACAAATAACATCAACAAAACCTTAGGAAAGCACAAAAAATATATCCAAGTGACTTACTGATAAAACCATTAAAATTTTCATATGCAAGGAACTTTCAAGAACAAATATATGATGTTATCCGATAATGTCTCATACCTACAAAAGCATAAACCAGTCGCTATCAGATAAGTTAGCAGAGGCTACAGAGCCACTGGAAACTATCATTGCAACAGAGCCAATAGGTTGATAGAATCTAAACTAACATACCAAAGATATTAGGAGTCCAAAAATATAATGGCAAAACAGACATAGGGACGATGAAACTGATATGCAATTGGTGAAAATTTAGACCTACAATCAACCGTATGAACAATCACTCAATCACAAGGACATTGAACAAGACGATAAAAGCTGTAATGTTGTGAAAAGAACCATAACAGCAAGTAGGAACGAGAAAAGTTACAACCGCCCGATTGCTAGGAGGTGATGAAGTTGGTGGGCAGCATACCAATAACGCCCTATAAAGAAATCCGACCATCCATAACCTTATAAAGAAATCAGAATTAATAAGCACCACCAAGAGAGCAAGAAACCACTAATTATATGATACTCCACCCAGGCACCCTCTACAGCAACGAACATGTAACACCATGTCACGATAACAAGGCATACCATGTCATAAGCTATTTTGACAACAACGTATGATAAAGTAACAGATCACCTTGCTGAAAGAGTGTTGGACTTTAAAACGCATATAAGAATAATTTTGGACTTTAAAAAACATCAAACAAATTGAGTTAAAGAGTGTTTGGACCATAAACGAACATTACCAAACGAACACGTTGGCATCTTTAACTGGAATCTTATCATTATTACTATAATAATAACAAGATTCCAGTTAAAGACAGGAATAAGGAGCTGTTCGTTGTCCCTTTGTATGCATTATGTAGAAGCTTCTATTGTCATGTGTCTTTAAAAGCAGGCCTTATTACTATTATAGTATCATTCTAGTTTTTGATTATCAAAATCTGGAGACCTTGCCCCTCTCGAATCGGGCGGACTTATATGTCAAATCTATCCTATTGTTACTTCTAATTCTCGGGCTTCTATCATTTGGTTCCATTGCCGGGAAACACAATGGTGCAGACCCGGAGCAATCGGTTTGGAGGCAATTGGAGATCATCTCAGAAAAACTCGATTCATTGTTATCCTTGAAGAATGATATTGCTGCAATTAGGGAAGCTTGGCTAGCAAGACCAACACACTTCACACCCCCCCCCCCCCCCCCCCCCCCCCCCCCCCCCCCCCCCCCCCCCCCCCCCCCCCCCCCCCCCCCCCCCCCCCCCCCCCCCCCCCCCCCCCCCCCCCAACACACTTCAGATCATGTTAGTATCAATAACAACAAGAGACTCCTTATGCATAGATAAACCCAATTCATGATTTTTTGCTACACTAGGTGGAAGGGATATTTCCGAAAATACTTCACTGGCAATATCAGCATAGATAAAAAATCATCCCCGGGAGTCCTATTATATATAAGCAAGCCAATAAATAGACCACTTTTCGTGTGATTTGCGACAAAGTTCTCCAAGCTCCCGAGCTTAATGTAAAAACCTCTACCTGACAATTGAGAGATTGAAAACGATACATATATATATATAGGAAAACAAAACACGAATGAATTGGTAAGGCCCAATAGTAGATAATTAGAAAGTTGGGCCAAAGCCCAAATGTAAAACCCTGGTCTCATAATAAACCCTAGAAACAAGACCTTCCCTCCCTCTTTATATAAACCTCTTTCAAAACCCCTTTTATTTCTCATTCCGCCTTTCCAAAACCAAAATTCACACACACACACACACTTGTTTCATTCTCCCTCTGCAATGGAATTTTGGGGTAATACTCTCTAATTCATCTAACAGTATTTTTTTTTAATTAAATTATAAATATAAAAAATATGTGTGTGTGTATGTATCGTTTTAGTTGCTGATTTTGTTTGTTGTTGATTTATTTATAGGCGTTGAAGTGAAACCAAATGAAAGCCTTAAGGTCCCTGTTGAATTTATGAAGCTTCTTCACATCTCTCAGGTATTTTCTTTAAATAAATTTACATATATATGATTATTTATTTTTATATGTGTATATTTGTTTAAATTTATTTGTGTGTTGCTGAAAATATTTTATTTAATGCATTTAACTGATATTTATATTATATATGTTAAATAAATCACCACCTTTAGTAAAACTGTAAATCCAATAACTGGCCTATTTATTCTTATTTTGTTGATTTTGTGAATGTTAATTATTTTTTTTAATTGTGAAACATAAATTGTTATTTTTTTTCTCACATCTTAGTTAACAAAATCATCAAATTTTTTTATTTTCTTGGTATTGAATACTTGTTGATTTAGTGACAAGATGACAACAAAGTAACACATGTGTCAAGTTTTTGCCCCTAATAAGTAGCTTGAATTTCAATTTTTCACATTTAAGGGTACGACAACCGATTTTGATTATCTGGGATTTTGGGGGTTAGGTTTTTTAGATATTATTTTGATTCAATTGTTATTTTAGTTTTTGTATGTTTTTCTTTCCGTTTTTGGTTCATTGATTGGGGAAAATGGTTTGGTGATTAACTTGACCTATTTATTCTTATTTTGTTGTTTTTTGAGGCTAAAATGTTTAATTTGAATTGCGAAACATAATGGTTTAGTGATTAACTTGACCCTAATATTATTTTTTTAGTTTCTTGGTTTTAAATACTTGTTAATCTAGTGACAAGATGACAAAAAAGTAACACAGGAGTCAGGTTTTGCCCCTAAAAAAGTAGCTTGAAGTTCAATTCTTCACATTTAAGGGTACGACAACCGATTTTGATTATCTGGGATTTTGGGGGTTAGGTTTTTTAGATATTATTTTGATTCAATTGTTATTTTAGTTTTTGTATGTTTTTTTTCCGCTTTTGGTTTAATGTTTGGGGAAAATGGTTTGATGATTAAGGTTGCATTGGGAGAGGTCAAGAACGGGAAAGATGTGAAAGTCCCGGTGAAAGTTCACATTAAGGAAAAGACGCATATGATTGGGACTTTATCATCTACGCTTGCACCCCAAATCCTTTTTGATTTGGTTTTTGAGCAAGATTTTGAGCTTTCACATGGCTGGAAGGATGGTAGTGTCTACTTTTGTGGATACATTGCTGATGCCCCTCTAGAATATCCTTTATTATATTTGACTGTTTATGTTTTTATAGTCTGTTTTATTATTGTTTTTCTTAGTTCGTTTACTATTTCATGAGTTTGGTGATATGTTGAAATTCATTGGTTATTGTGTATCCTTGACTCTTGTTTTTGTTCGTTCCACGGATGATGAATTTTACAGCTCGGGTAAGTCTTGTATGAATTAGTGAACTGGTTTGTTGTGTTGTTTATTTTACAATACTAATGTTGGATTCATTTTGGTGGTGTTTAGATTCTGATGAGGAAGAAGCTGCTTTGAACTTCAATGAGAATGGTAAATTACGCGGTTATGATTTGTTTCATGTTTGAATTTGCTGTTTAATGTGTAAAGTGTGTTAATAGGATTGTTCTGTTTGGATGTTTAGGTGCTCTTAATGGAAAGACAGAGGATTCTTTGAAAAAAGTTAAGACTGCAGATATTGAGTCTGAAGATGATGATTCTGACTCGGAGTCTGACTCTGAGGCCGATGATGATTCTGAGAATGACGATGAATCTGAATGAATGGCAAGGGGTGGAGAGGAGGATGAAATGATGCGCGAGTGACAGCAAATAAGATACAGGGAGGGGAAGAGAAGTACAGAGGGACACTAGGAGAGAGGGAGGAAGGAGACGGGATAAAAATAGGGAAAAAAAAAGAGTAGGAACACGGGGGATACAGTCAACAGAAGGGTGCGGACTGACATTTGGGAAGGTAGGATGGGTTTGGAGTGATTAAACCGGCGGGGAAAGTGGGGGCGGGGAGAGTAAGGAGAGAAAATAAAAAGGATAGAAGACGAAAGAGAAGAGGTACAGGGGAAGGTAAAAGGAAGGAGAAGGAGTGTAAAAGGGTGAATCATGGGGAAAGGGGGGGTAATGAATAGGTAAGGGAGTAAGATGGAGGATACTGTAGGAAAGTATGGAGGATGGTGATCGGGGCGAAGACGAAAGATGCGTTCAGTGCAGAGGTGGGTGTGTTGACAGATATTAAGCTGAGCAATCCTTATTGTAGTTGTAAGTTTTAGGTAATAATTAAGCAGCTTGAAGATTAATAGCCAGTATTTGCAGTTAACCATTGTTATTGGCCTTAGATGATGATCATGCCAAAGGCAGAATCTAGGCCGTTGATGTTGTATATTGAGGTATGATTATAGCGCTGAATCAACTTATTTGTGAGCTAGAACGCTAAGTAGGCTAGAAATGTGATAGCCATGTTGGTTGTTGGAGTAACAATGTGTTCCCTAGATGTTTTGTTGTGCAAATTTGTCTGTTATGCAACCACATGTGCTTTAATTGTTATGTGACCGTAGAATTGTGTTAGTCATGCTGTTATGTGTATCTAGATGTTTTGTTGTGTAAGTGTGTAATCATACATGCTTTAATTGTTATGTGATCACCATGTGATTGTGTGGTGTAAATTCAGATACATAAGGCTAATGTGCAGATTTTGTTGATGTATGTAAATTGACATTGTAGAAGGGAACCATTAAAGAATAGCAGTTAATCCTTCTATGCATATAGCTGTATTATTTACTTTCTTATACTTTGATGTAGTGGCCCTATCATATTTAGCAGGCAGAGTTGATTATATGGAGGTTGGCTATATACGTGTAGTCTGGTCCATATAATTGAGCAGTTGGCAGATTGTACATGCAGTCTATATTATGAGCAGTATAATATTTCAGAATGATATGATGTCCATATTATGTTTAGCAGACATATAGGATTATATGGAGGTTGGCTATATACGTGTAGTCTGGTCCATATAATTGAGCAGTTGGCAGATTGTACATGCAGTCTATATTATGAGCAGTATAATATTTCAGAATGATATGATGTCCATATTATGTTTAGCAGACATATAGGATTATATGGAGGTTGGCTATATACGTGTAGTCTGGTCCATATAATTGAACAACTGGCAGAATGTATTCGCAGACAATCATGTAGTTTATCTCACGCAGTACGATATACACGCAGTTTATATAATGCAGAAGGTTAATATATATACACGCAGTTTATATAATGCAGAAGGTTAATATGTTTACTTTCTATATATTCACTAAGCGATGTGCTTATTCCTTTAATTATAATGATGTAGGTGCTTATGGATTTAGCGTTTAAGGATGAGCAATTGGATAGGACGAACACGGGTAAAATTCAGGCGTGGATGAGCACTTGCCGAAGGTTATGCAGGTGTTATCTTTAAATTAAAGCCGAGTACATTATGCTTGTTACGTTACTAGCCCATATTTTGTAGCTAAATATGTTATTTCCTTTAAGTTGGTAATGGGGTCGTTAAGCTGAGTCATGTCAAGTAATTTGGTTGTTTAAAAACAGGTTGTTTTGATTGAAAATTAGCAGGTATGGATTGATGAAATTACGATGAGGTCATGCCGAAATTTCTAACTTTTCCTTGTGTCGTTTGAAATAAATTAGTATTCGGCATTGTCGAATAAATATGTATTTACTGAATACATTTTTATCTATAGAAAGTTAAATGAAGTTTCTTTATAAAAAAAAACGGGCGTAACAAGTGATATCAGAGCTGTGATTTAAGGGATTTAGAT
Organism: Erigeron breviscapus; assembly: GCA_034093135.1. NCBI lineage: Eukaryota > Viridiplantae > Streptophyta > Magnoliopsida > Asterales > Asteraceae > Erigeron > Erigeron breviscapus. Next base: position 1,632,184 of record CM067170.1, on the reverse strand, counting down.
GATCCACGATAGGATTGTCTGAACTTAAACCAATAGAATATGCATGATTAGCAGTATTTATTTTATATGTTGCTAACTTAGTTTCTGTTTTGAACTGCTATGATGCCCCCGAGATGTTTATTAATTGATGATTAATTGCAGTTATATGTTGTGTAGTGGTTTAAGAAATTTGAGTAATCCAGTATGGGTTATCTAGACTTAAGCTGTTATGATATGCATAGTTAGTTGAATTAAATGCTTGTAGCATGACTTTAGTATGGGGGCAAAAGATGAATGAAATTATGTAGGTTTGATGATGATTAGACATTGTTTTGTTAGCAAGTAGTTAAGTCCCCAAAATAGATTTGATATACGTGATGTAAAATGAATAGCCAAAATTGCCTATATATTAGCAGATAAGGTCATTATAATTTGAGAATTCTTATGAATGTATAGCTGAATTTTTAGTAAGAATTTATGAAAAAGCAGAAAAGCAGTTGACCAGGATTGGGTAGTATGTGATGTGATTAAGCATCATCACTTCTAAGAAGTGTACGAAAATGCTGATTGCTGACTATATATGCGTGTGTGGACAGTATAAGTGGTTGTAGAACAGTAATCGCTTCTAGGTTTAGTATTTAGTTGATATTTAGCCGTGATATTCCGTTAAATTAGTTGAAATGGTTATGTATAGATTGTTAAATGAAGTTAAATTACTGAATACATTTTTATCTATAGAAAGTTAAATGAAGTTTTTTTATAAAAAAAAAAACGGGCGTAACACGAATGCGATATAATCTACGAACATTGCTTCTTACAATTACCAAAAGCAATCAGAGCAAGAATGACGAAGACCACAGGCCCACTTGCAGGATTTGCCGGAGATCGCGTTTGGCCTCTAGGGGAAATAGATCTAGATGTCACCCTAGGGGAACCTCCGTTTTCGAGAACCTAAACTTTAGACTTTACCGTGGTACGGGCACCTTCGCCGCACCGCCTCCTAGGGAGACCAGCAATTCAACGGATGGAAATGGTGCGATCCACGATTCACGCAATGGTATTATTTCTAACAAGCGTAGGAGTGGGAATGATAAAGTCAAGCTATGACCAGATCAAGCAAGTAAGCGAAGTCAAAAAGACAAGAGAGACCCCAGAAGAAAAGGAGCAGCCCACTCAGTCCAACAAAACACAAGATAATTACAAGATACTTGTAAACCCAGCCTTTCCTGATCAAATGATAACCATAGGGAAAGGGCTGCCAGAAGATCTAAAAAAGAAGTTACAAAAATTGTTACAACAAAACATCGACATCCTCGCATGGGAATATGCAGACATGACCGGAGTCCCTAGAACACTTACCCTAGGGGGAAGCACTTTCATTACGAAACACAAGCTGAACGAGAGGAAAAACATGGAACCAGTACGACAAAAGAAGCGAAGTCTATCATCCGAAAGAGACGAAGCAGCATGCAAAGAGGTAGATGAATTAGTCAAGGCAGGAATTATAAGGGAAACCACGTACCCTACGTGGATCGCAAACCCAGTCATGGTAAAAAAAAGAGACGGAGGCTGGAGGATGTGCGTGAATTTCACAGACATAAATAAAGCATGCCCAAAAGAATGTTACCCATTACCAGAGATAGATTGGAAGGTAGAATCCCTAGCAGAGCACAAATGGAAATGTTTCTTGGACGCTTATAAAGGATATCACCAAATACAAATGGCGAAAGAAGACGAAGAAAAAACATCTTTACGCACAAGCAAGGGTACATTCTGTTACACAAAGATGCCATTTGGACTAAAGAATGCAGGGGAAACTTACCAGCGGCTCATAGATAAGGCTTTCCACAAACAGATCGGGTGAAACCTAGAAGCCTACGTAGACGACATGGTCATTAAAAGCATATCGGAGGAAGAACTACTCGCAGACATTCAAGAAACATTCAACACTCTACGGGGGATCAACATGAAGCTCAACCCCAAGAAATGTTCTTTTGGAATGGAGGCTGGAAAATTCCTAGGGTACTACGTAACAAACAAAGGAATACAAGCAAACCCATCGAAAGTAAACAAAATAATCCAATTACCAGCCCCGAAGACAGTAAAGGAAGTTCAAAGTCTAAACGGAAAACTCGCAGCACTGAGTCGTTTTCTTTCAAAAGGAGCAGATAGATAATTCCTATTTTTCAAAGCATTAAAGATTTGCGCAGCAAAGAAAGGTTTCGAATGGACTAAAGAGGCCGATGAAGCATTTGAACAAATGAAAAAGCACATAGCCGAGTTACCAACGCTAACATCCCCTATAAAAGGAGAAACCTTGTTCATATACCTCGCAGCCTCCGCGGAGTGTGTCAGTGCGGTGCTACTTACAGAAAGAGATAGGAAACAAATGTCGATTTATTTTGTAAGCAGAATATTACGAGCAGAAATAAACTATCCAGAGATGGAAAAGCTTGTGTTGGCTCTCGTTCACGCAGCAAGAAGACTCCGCAGGTACTTTCAAGGACACCCAATTGTTGTACTTTCAGACAAGCCGTTACGACAGGTACTAATGAAGCCAGAAAAGTCCGGAAGAATGGCAAAGTGGGCAATCGAGTTGGGAGCTTATGATATCGAATACAGAGCCGGACATGCAGTCAAGGGACAAATATTAGCAGACGGAAGTAGATTCTAAAATCTGGGAGTTGTATACAGACGGCGCGTCAAGTTCGGAGGGTTGAGGCGCTGGGATCCGGTTAGTAAGCCCAGATCAGAAAGAATACACATATGCCCTAAAGTTCGAGTTCCATACAACTAACAACGAGGCAGAGTATGAGGCATTAATAGCCGGATTAAACCTCACAAAAGACATGAAGATCAGAAGCATCAAGGCATTTGTAGATTCCCAGCTGGTTGCCAACCAAGTAAAAGGAGAATACGAGGCCAAGGGGGAGACGATAAAGTTATATTTGGAAAAGGCAAAAGAATTAATTGAGCAATTTGGCAGTTTCAGCATTGAGCACATACGAAGAAATCAAAATAAAAAAGCTGATGCCCTAAGCAAATTGGCCTCATTAACATTCGATCATCTAGGTAAAAAAGTGTTGATAGAAGTCTTAAGGGAAAGGTCAATATGTGAGAAATAAGTGCACGATCTTGTAAAAGAAGAAGGTAAAAATTGGATGACCCCGATAACAGAATATTTGATAAGTGGAATACTCCCAGAAGATGAAAATGAGGCAAGAAAAATCCGGATAAAAGCGCCACAGTATAAGTTGATAGAAGGAAACCTCTATAAAAAGGCATTTTTAAACCCATGGCTCCGCTGCGTGAACCTAAACAAAGCAACGGAGAAACCCCATTCTCTTTAGCATTTAGATCGGAAGTTGTTCTCCCAGCGGAAATACAAGTATCCACCTGTCGAATGTCAAACATACAAGAAGGAGACAATGATACAGAAATGCGCGTTAGCCTAGACCTCCTAGAGGAAAGAAGATAGGTCGCGTCAATCAGAGAAGCTACGTACAAGCAAAGAATTGAGAAGTATTACAACAAAAGAGTTCACCCAGACAGCTTCAAAACCGGAGATTACGTCCTGAGACTCAATAGCGCAAGTCAAGTCGAATACCAAGGAAAGATTGGACCAACCTGGGAAGGACCATACAAGATTGATATCGTCATTGGGAACGGCGCATATAAGCTCTCAACAATGGATGATAAACTCGTTAGCCGAACATGGAACGCAACTAATTTGCGTAAGTTTTATTGCTAAAACACGCAAAGTTCTATTAATTTTAAATAAAAGTGCACTAATTATTCAAATTAAAGGCCTGAAATATTAAACATGGTGGGGAAGCCTACCACAACTAATATATGCATGAATATAATAGTACAACATAAAAAAGAGGGTAACAACCTTTCGATGCATATAAAAAAAAAACAACAACGGCAATTTTAGCCAAAATTAAGACCCGGATGAAGAATCCGGGCACAACTCGTCAACATCAAAATCTTCACCAGCAGCTTGATGAATGAGGGACTTGCCAGTGCGAGGATTCACGATAGTCAGATGATGCACGAATGGAATTACACCGGTCAACACTTTCCTATATTTAGCCTGAAGAGAAGACATCTCAAAATGAAGAAGCTGCAATTGATTCTCTCTCTCCAACATACCATCTCGAGCAACCTGCAACTGGATATCCTTAATACCAAGAGAACACTCCAATTCATGAAGAACGGAACAACGGTCAGCAGTATCAAGGTCAGCAACAGGAGTTTGGTCATGATTAACATCTTCAAGGCGCTGCTTTAACGACTTCAGATCTGACTCCAACCGGCGAATTTTTATCATGTCAAAGTATGAACCAGATCCGATCTTGAATTTCTTGCCGATAGTCTTTATCCGACCATGTTTACAAAAGACGCTTCTCTTTTTACGATGTCCCCACTTCATTGAAAATAATTCAGAAAGCTTAAAGAGGAAACTAAGAAGGCGACTGATATAAAGATAGGTATTCAACAATAAAGATCAGATCTACCGTCAAAATTATATCGAGATACGAGACCCACTATCATCAATTTACGAGAAGACCCAGCGAATATGTATTTTATTCAAAAATTACCCTTTCCAAGACTTTTAAGAAGACAGCTCACACCGAGATAAACAAGAGACGGATTCTATAGAGACTAACAACATGATCTTCGCAGTTCATATCATTAGTCTGGGGGGCTTGATGACGTACCCACTACCATGCAAAAGGATTATTAACGAAGATAACCCCCAGGCAGGCTATGGACCAAGAAGATACCCAGGGTATCATGCAGGCTACACGAAACCCTGGTCAAAGAAGATAAGCACGAGAAGAATACTGCCATATCATTTCCTTAAATAAAGGGAATCGTTGCTAGGAATACGGGAGTCAAAGCCGCGTCTTTGGACTTGTTCTCCAAAAAAATCACTATAAAAGAAGGAGGAAGGAAAAAGAGGCATCATCATGGAAAAACCCTAAATGACCTAAAACATATTTCGATCGGCGTACAAGGGAGAAACCTCCTACCAACAGGGAATCGCCATCAAACCATCCAACACCCTTCAATTCACATAACCTAGTCGGTTGTACAAACAGAGTTGGAGGCGAAGACATGGATTAGGATCAAGATCAAAAATATCTAGATCAAGATCTTGATGATCAAGATGTAAAAAAGATGTGGATGGTGAGAAAGAAGGAGGGGGAAAAGGAGGGGGAGTTGGAGATAAAAGATGAGTAAGAGGGGAAGGCATGGATAAGGATGAGAATTGATGCGTGCTTTTGAGATGACAAAAATCCGGTTACGTTTTAAGCTTACAAATTACAAGAAAATACCCCAAAACTAATACGTACTTACGGGCAGTGGACCCGATCGATTATAGCTAGTAATGTGGTAAGTCAGGGATCATTCGCATGGACGCTTGCAATACATAATATAATAATGTGTGTAGTTCTATTGGTTGGGGGTTGTCATGTTTTCCTAATTAAATTTATAAAAGCAAATAAAGTTAAGAAGGCTGCAACCACTTGGTATAGTGAGATGTCTTGTTTATCCTAGGTCCTAGATCTAGAGAACAATAATATTAAAAGAATACTTGTTTGGAATATCTGATCACATGCATATGACAATTACTACTCTGTTTGACTGTTAAATTGCTGGAAAGCTTTTTCACGATTCAGTTTCTCGTTAAATACACTAAATCAAATTAGTAGAGATCCTCGTTAGATTATCATCTACCCTTAACTAGTTCCTCGTTAGATTCACCGTTAAGCATTATTTAGTTCAATAATGTGTTTACGACTTACCTATATGTATATTCAGATCTTAAGTCAATCGTTTTGTATTAATTATCTTTGGTGGTCTAGCCCGCGTATGAGATCTCCTTAGACATTATAAGCATCATGTTCATATAGTTCTAAATTCTAATTGAGTTGGTTCTGGATTCGCTCGCTAGAGACGATTCACTTTTTTACATCTAATCATGGACCAATTAGTGTTTCCATCCAAAGTTTATTAAATCCTAATGACCGATGGTAGGCACATCAAACCAAAAATAAACCAATAAACTTTAAATATAGAACCGCATGTAATATGAAAAACTAAAGAATAATGGATCATCAATAAACATAAACACTATCCAATAGATCTAACATTAAATAAAGTAAAATAAAAGTCTACATGATCACATCTATCCAAACAAGTATTGGCCTATTGTAACACCCCGACTATAGCGGAAACACGAGATGCCACAGAACGACATGGTACAAAAGATTTAAGTATAAAACATCAACATAAAGTTTCAAATTCCATTCAAATTCAAAAGGTTACAAGTTCAAGTTGACGTTTAATAAACATTACATAACCAAATTCATAATCAAAAGATCAAATGTTTGCGTTACTAGTCCAAGATGCAACAAATAAACACATCATCCATGGAGCGGTCCAAAAAGCTAACTTACTGCCCTAGACCTGAAAAGCACGAAGAAAAAGTGTCAACTACGAGAGTTGAGTGAGTTCATAGGATTATGCTAACAATACACATATATTTAATCCAATTCAAGAAAGAACATGTCATAAAATTTCCAAGAGTTCCATCATGTTGTCCATACCCAAACCGTATGTTCAACCAATAATTTCCATCCATGATAATAATGATTTCCATTCAGCCAAAGGCCCAATTCGATGAGTTTATGCTTGAGCCACTACTACGACCATTTACATGTCCCAAACAACATAATATTTCATTTCAGAGCACAAGCTGTCAATCAAGTGCTTTAATCACAATTGGGGTCGTGCCATGGAAACGACCAATAATATAATAAGATAGTTAGAGCACCGCTCGGGTCGGACTGGCAATGAAGGTGGCCACCAAGGCAGACCAAACATTCCACCGTTACCTATTTAGTGGGTGAGTGGACGACTCTAGTTGCGCAACCCTCTAACTACAGGCCTCCACTATCGGAGTTAATAGTAGTGTACTGAAGTATCTCAGTTTAACAGAACTCAAGCTCATCGCATAACATATAGCACATTGAACATACAATATCCCATTTCATAATCATTCTTTCAAGAATCATTTCATATATATAAAGCCATTTTATTTATCATGCTTTTCACCCCGAATATAAAACACGTAAAAGAGTTTGAAAGGGGGCTATGACTCACTTGATTAGAGAGTGAAAGGGGCTGATCAAACGCGATTCCTTCGCTTAGATTTGTTGCGCCTTAAGCAAGCCTAAACCATAACGTATATATTCACGACGTAAGTTCGCGTGACATGAACTAGTGAGCTAGATCATGAGATGTATACTAGTAGACTTGCCCATCTTTGGTTGTTATTAGATTATGGAATTTAAGTGCATTATGATGTTATCATTGTTTGGGTATAAGAGATTTGGTGGTAAGAGTCGTTTTCTCATTATACGTTTTTGTACGTTTATTGGAATTTCGGTAATTTGGCTTTGGTTTATATGATTTCCATTGTATACTTTGCTTAGTAATAATATTTGAAATTAGTGGTCTTATAATATTAATATTTTATGTATATTTTCTGATTTGTAATTATATATTTAATTTAATAATATTTAATTACTTATTTATTCACTTTATTGATTTATTTACTAAATAATTCCTTAAAAATACTTTCAAGTGTCATAATTGCCTTTATAAATTATGAATAATTTCATTTGAATTATCTCCTGATATATATGCTCCTTAATTTATAATTTCATGATTTATACTTTTATTTGTGTATTTTCCATTTATTTTAATGATAATATTTAATTAATTATTTCTACTTAATTATTTATCTTAAAATTATGTAACACATGTCTCTTGTCTTTTGACTATTTTTCTCCAGTAGGTTTTAGTTATTTTTATCAATGGTTAAGATGATTTAACTTCATTCTTGATTTACATAATTTATCTATGGATTTTTATGTCTTTTAATTACTATTTAAATTCAATAATTCATGAAATTCTTAGAAATCATCACTAAACATTTTGGTCAAAAATCTCAGGCCTTTTAGGCAACTTTTATCCATACAAAATCATATCAATTCAACCTCTCTTGTGTCTTGCTTATTTTGAGGGTTTTATGATTAAAAATCATTTACCGAAATAGTGATTTTAGCCTCATTTCTTGAGCAATTAAAGTGCTTCAAAATGGATTTTCATTCTTGTTTCATTATTTCCAGAAAGTTCATCATATTTTGGTGTCCAAAATCGTGATAGTGGTGGTGGTGTGATATGTGCAATTTAGTGCTTTCGGTTAGTGATTATTTGACCCGAAAAAGGTGATTTTTGAGCTTATTGTTGTCATGAACTAATAGATCTGAGTTTTATACTTTTATTTCAACTTATTTCCAGTAGGTTTATCATATTTTCTTGGTCATAAGATTATGGTGCATGTGTGTGCTCAAAATGCATTTTTGCGTGTTTTTGGTTTATGATTTCTAGCCTATTTTAACATGTTTTGATTCAAGCTTTATATCCTTGATATTTTATCAATTTTTCCAGAATATTAACATTAATATTAACATATTTTTCACTTATAACAATTCCATATCCATCTCATAATCCAACAAAAGATCCAACTTTCTTAAATCTAGCATACATGCATTCAAACCAACACTTTTTACTATCAACTTTTATAGATCTAACTTTCAACAACATAAAAACATCTTTTATATGAAAAATCTCAGAATATACTCTTAAAAAATATACAAAAACATATAGATCTATCAAAAGGAAAATCACTTTAAAAGCTACTAATCTATAACCACACTTTTGGGTCTTAAACTTGTTGAATCCTTGGATCTTTCTTCTTAGATTCGACATGCATGAGCATGAAAAGAAAGATCCTATCAACTTTTCCCTCATTAAGTGTATATTACAAAAAAAACAAGAAGAAAGTATGAGTTTTTGATAAAACCTTTGAATATAAACAAAAACAAGATTAGATCTAGTAAAAAGGATGAAGATTATACCCTCTTGAACTTGGTTTTGGATGAAGAAAATGGGCAGAATTTCATGGCCTCCAAACCCTTATAATACCTTCAATCTAAGCCTAAAACAACCCTTGAACCTTGCTTGTATTAACCCTTTATTAATCTAACTTAAAACCCTTATTATTAGTATGAGTTTAGATGAGATTTAGCCTTGTTCTTGCCTTGTTTTGCTTGGGCCGAATTGAAGAAGAGAAGAAGGGGGGAGGGAAAGTTTTTGAGAGAAAAGAGGTTGTGTGTGAGAAAGGAGTGAAGAGTGTGAGAAGAGTGGTGAGTTCCAAGAGAGAAAAGTGTGTTTGAAATGAAAGGGTGGAGTGTGAAATGGGGGGAGGGAGGCCGGCCCTTCTAGGGCAAATGGAGGGTCTTTCACACTTTTTTTTTTTATAAAAATTGTTGTATAAAATGTATATGTATGTTAGATGTAAGTGTATATGTGTTTTGTAAGGTTAAATGTATTAGTTTATAGTATAAGTTAATGTTTATTCTAGCATGTGTATATATGTATATATGTCATGTATAGGTGTGTGTATGTACATATTTTTGTATTTTTGATTTGTTACATAATCCTTAATTTATAAACTTGTATTTATTTTAAGCATATAAATATATACTTGTTGTTATTTAACCACTTTTATGCACATATTAGCTTATAATTATACTTTGAGATGGGAATCTTTATTCTCATGTCATATTTACTTAAATTGGTTTGATGATTGATTTGTTGGACATTTATAAGAATTTTGATTGATATCTCAACTTGTGAGGCTCAATTTATCATTTATAACTTGATTAATCATCAATGAAATTTTTGTTCAATGGTACTTTATAAATCAAATTTAGAATTGAATAATAGCTTTAGATTGCTAACTTAGGGCATTATCTACTAGCTTCAAGTATAACTATGGCTTGCGAGATCATAGGCAACATAACTAGCTCATATATAATATTTAAAAAGTAGGGTTGTTACACCTATTATCTAGACATTACTAAAGGAATAACAAAACTGAAAAGTAAAAAGACATAGTTTAACAACAGAAAGTAAAAGTAATTGAAGATCTAGGTTGAAGATCAAGATCAAGAGGTGTTTCTATGAGGCTCCAGACTTTATGTGTTTTGCTTCCGTTTCACCATCTTGTGCCTTGTAAAATCCTTTAGCATCCAAGTTGAGTTGGTTGATGACATTTACCCTCATTCGTATCTTTCGTGAACCTGCAACAATATTTATCTGAGTTTTGTATCTGGAAGTGTAAGGAACTTTTACACTTTTCCTATTGTATGAATGTAACTTATATTTGGTGCATTGTAGGAAGAAACTTTGTAAAAATGTTCAAAAAATGTAACATTTTTAAATGCATCAATCGAAAACTTGCACGTGACAGGTCATATGGTTTGTCACGTATACACTTTACATTATTTGAACAGTTTTACAAAATTTCTTCCTACAATGCACCATATGTAAGTTACATTCATACAATAGTAAAAACGTAAAAGTTCCTTACACTTCCAAATACTAAACCCATATTTATCTCATTGAGTACCAAAAGTTCACTCATTTCAACTAATATTTATATTAAAAATGGCCAAAAGACATGGGGAAAAACCTTAAATAATTCACTCATCAAGGATAAAAATCAGAAACAAGATCTTGATGAAGAAAGTAAAAACTGGGATGTGGATGAACGTATTAATATCGGTGGTAACTGTAGCGCATGAGAAATCTTCGGTTAAACAATGTGCGATTAAGTATCCTGGAGCATACCTTGTATGTCTCCTGTTGTAAACCATAGTGAACATTGGAGATTTAATCATTTTTTGACACATTTTACTTACAAACTTTAATAGGATTAGTTCTGGAAGATCGTATTTTGACAATACTTCTTCTCTCATTTCAATGTTTTGATTTGAATAATTTAAACAAACTCGAAATAGAAAGAGAGTGTGGAGAAGCGATGGGACGACTTGTCGTCAGAATCATCTTCATAAATGGTTTCCATCACGTTTTTGTTATTGCCATATTCTAACTCCACCACTATATGAGTTTTCATTACAGATAGAGATTAAAACGTTATCGGAGATTCTATAATTTGTGATAAATATATATGTTAAATGAGATTTCCATATTATTGTTGGGATCAGGTTATGGAGAATTAAATGATTTACGTTGCATGTTTTTGGATTTGAGTCATTTGGGCTAGGTATGTTGATCGGTTGCGTTAGTCGGTTGGGTTTAGGTTATTTGATTTTTGAAGAGTTATATAAACTCATAACCCAAATCAAATAAGATTCGGGCTATTTCGGTTTGAGTTCAGGTTGTTCGAATCGGGTTTCGAGTAACTCAAATAAGATGTGACGTTGAGTTTCAAGCACATGAAACTTAAAAAAGAAAGTTTGTTTGTTTGTTTTTTGAACGATAGAAATTGTACAGCAGTATATTCAATTTCAAAAACATCCAAAGGTGTTTTAATCTTGATTATCTGAAATTTGAATTAATGTATAAAACATGATTGTATCAACAGAAAAAATAGATAAATTATAAACTATTTAAAATGGTCAAATGAACTAATTATAGAAGTATATAGATTATAAAGTCAACCTATATACTATAATTATAATTATTTTTAATACTCCCTCCGTCCCATTAGAAGTGTCCTACTTTGAATATTCAAAGTCTTTATTTTTAAACTTTGACCTTAAATATATATTTTTTGTTATATAAAACTTGATAAAAGTTATACCATTAAAAATATCTAAAACACAATCAATTCATATAAATTTCATCAAATATTATCTAACATATATAAAATTATTTAAGGTCAAAGTTGCAAATGTTAAACTTTGAAAATTAAAAACATAACACTTTTAGTTGACGGATGTAGTAATAAATTAGATTTTTTATATGGGTTAGTTGGGTTAACCTAAACAAAAAGTACTATGTGGGTATAACAAACCCAAAGCCCGAATAACCCAACCCACATAACCTAAACTAATTTGAGTTGAGTCGGGTTATCTGGGTGTGGTTTTTTTCAAGACCATTGATTTGGACGGTATATTAATTTCAAGTATTCTCTAAAATGAAATCATTTTGGCCAGTTATTATTGTTATTATTGGTATATATCACACTAGTTGTAGTGTTTTTTAATTTATACATGATGTTAACCTTTTCAATTATTTTGTTACGAAAAATCAATTCAAATCTCAATCTCAAAAGTTAACCAATTTTTCAAAGGAAAAAACCATTACAAAGGAAAATTTCTCGGTAAGTACACTTAACCAAGGATTTCAAAAGAGACACTTACCTTGTTCTTCGTCTTTTCGTGTTCGCTTTTCACCATCTTTTCCCGGTGAACAACAAATTATCAAAGTGTTAGTTTAGTTACATGTGTACTTTACTTTTGACATATATAGTGTATGATCATCAGCCTAGCTAGCTATAAAATGTGTTAGTTACATACTTACATGTGGTGCATAGTCGCATAGACGTGTTTAAAGATTTTAAAGGAATGTCACGGAATGGAATTTGAGATTTTTCATGTAAACTCAAATGACAATGAAGGAATCTAAATTCCTTTCCGTCAAATTCCTTTAAATTCGATTGATCAAACGGCTCAAGTTTCTATTTGGATAACACGTGTTGAGTATATAGTCTTTGATTCTTTATTTTAATGTTAAAGTACTGGTTTGTTTCTAATACAGTAGATTAGTTTCCCGCGTAATACGCGAGATAAACATATTAAGTTTTTACAATTGAAATTATAATGATATTATTATTATTATAAAAAAATTATTATCCAGTGTAATACATGATTATATATACTAATGTAATTCATACTTTATAATATCATAAGGGACGGGCTATCTACACACATCAACTGTTTGAAGCGCACACTACCGAAACGTCCTGTTTTACGTTAAACGCCACGTTTTTGCTACGTTTTATATAAAACGTAGCGTATGCCCGGTGTGTAGATAGTAAAATTGCAGAGGGGAATTACACGTCATCTGACCCAAATGTCAGAGGAATGACAGGTGTCATTCTTCCGTTTTTGATACCGTTTTACACAAAACGGTACGTATTAGGTGAACTTCCAAAACTGTCCATTTTACGTAAAACTGTGTATATGTCAGTGCCGTTTTGTAAGCAGAAACGGAGCATGTAACATAAACGGACCAGTTTTGTTATGGTTAATGTAAAATTTTTTAGGAATTTGTATAACACTTGCAATTACAATATAGATAGTAATTTTTTTATTTGAAATGTATATGTTTGAAAAAGAGACAAAGTTTATAGTTTATGAAATCAACTAACAATTGGTTGTATTTTTATGGAATTATGTTACTAGGCTTATGAAAGTTTGAAATATTGTGTATGGGTTTGAAAAATAGACAAAGTTTATACTTTATGAAATCAACTAACAATTGTTTGTATTATTATGGAATTATGTTACTAGGCTTATGAAAGATCTCAAGTTTGTGTATTGTATCTCACTAGCCGTCTATTCAATTCAACCAAAAACGAATTTGTGTCTCCGTAATGTATTTAACCGGATGAACCTTACAAAATCACCAACACAAAAATTACGTAACTTAAGAAAGTAGTCAAGTACACCAAACTTCTTAACACAAGTCCAAATACTTAAACTAGTTTTATCACCTGTTACTCAACCACCATAGCATCTTCAGCCGTTAATCCTGGTCCGGGAGTTGTTTTGCCAAGTTTATTCCTTAAAACTCTTTCACTTCTTCTCTTTGCCATCGTCTTGACTCTCGGTTTCTTCTTGGTTCCTTCATTCACAGATTCGTATTTAGTTACATTGGATAGAAGGTCTTTGAGATCGTTAAATTACATATACTTTTTGGCAGTGTTAACTACACGCATCGGTCATTATCCCTTGTAAGAATAAAACAAGTTGAGTAACCTTGAAATATTTTATTGTTGGTTTGTATAATTTTTGTTACCTAGTTTATAAAAATATAGTAATACATGTTTTTTAATACTATCATGAAAAATACATTGTATCACGCATGACTAGAACATACAAATATACCATCGGTGAATCGAAAGGAAATATCCGGAACAATAAAAGTATCACAAATTATGGCGGAAACATATGTCTAATAGCTAGATAAAAGTGTACGAAATTTGGTTAACGTAAAATGTATCAAGGAGATTACCATGAAACTGTGAGGAGCCATCACCCGGAGTTTCATCAAAGTGGTTGGAGCTCTGACCAAGCGCGTAAAAACATTGTAGTCATCGTACTGGTGCGACTGATTAACAGTGGATTGATCAAACGGGTTGGAGGCATTAACCGGAGTAGTATCATAGTGGGACTGATGAAGGTGCGGAGGACTAGTGGAGTCATTCAAGTGGGACTGATGAAGCGGCGGAGGACCAGTGGAGTCATTATACTGGGAGGACTGATGAAGCGGCGGAGGACCAGTGGAGTCATTATACTGGGAGGACTGATGAAGCGGCGGCGGACCAGTGGAGTGATCAGACCGGGTGGAGTCATTAACAGGAGCATCATCAAACAGGGATTGATCCAGAATCGGGGTCTCAGGCCGATCCTCGTTGAATTTTGCGCCGCCAAAACCCGGGGGGGTTCTTCTTCTTCAGAGGCATCTCTTGTAGGAGGATCAGTGGGGGGAGCAACATGTTCTGGCGTTTTCGGACAAGGAGGAGTGTCATGAACGGGCCTGATTGCCCCGCAGAGCCATTTCAAGAGGTCCTTCATATGGTCTGTCTGCCTTGCCATTCCCCGGACCTGGTTCTCGAGACCGTCAAGGCGTGTCTTGATCTCATCCACCTTCTCTGTAGTCTCCTTAGGGAGGCGGACGACCTGATATGAGCGTTTAGGGCGGTACTCTGGCTCCTACTCCTCTTCCTCCTCCCTATGACCCCCCTCGTGCACTTGTTGGATCTCCACTTCCGGTAAAGGCGGCGGCAACACGATCTCCGTCAACTCCGGTCCCTTCCACAGGTTTCTGTTTTGATTTGTCATCAGAGTTGGAACATTGTTTATTTTTTTAAGGATGCCCATCGCATACATTGTGGGCTTTTCGTTCGCCTTTGGGAGCACCGGCGGGATCTTTAGTTCATCGTACTTCTGATGCAGGTTCAACGATTGTGCGATCCTGGTGATGATATGCCCGCATACAATCTTCCCGCCATCCTTCCTGCAACAGATATGTATATCACTAATTATTAATATATAAAAGACGTCATAAATAATAAGCCATTGAAAATACTAAGAAGCTGGGAAATGTACTTGGAGTAAAACCGGTGAAAGTAGTGAGCAAGAACATGGGCCAGGTTGCGGGGTTTACACATCAGAAGACAGTACAAGAGAAACAGGTCGGTTACGGACATGTGCTCTCCGCCCTGGCTACGCCCGTTTATCGTCTTTGTGTTCAGGCGGTGGAAGTAGCGGAACAAAGGGTCCCTGTTTACACGGAAAAAACAAGCATCACCATGTATATATGGCGTAGCAATGCATCATCTTATAAATTAGAAAAACAATTAGTCGGGCCTAGGCTTTAGCCGTGTACAAACTGATTACCAACTTCAAACTAGACAAAAAAATCCCAGCCAGTCTACCGGACACGTTTAACCCCTTCTTCTTTCGTTATTTTTTTTTCAAAAGGTCAATTAAGTTCATTTTCAGTCCCGACTGTTCACATTGTATCTTTTTCCTTTTT
This sequence comes from Erigeron breviscapus, assembly GCA_034093135.1. Lineage (NCBI taxonomy): Eukaryota > Viridiplantae > Streptophyta > Magnoliopsida > Asterales > Asteraceae > Erigeron > Erigeron breviscapus. The sequence continues at coordinate 1,616,488 of CM067170.1, read as the reverse complement.
AATCATCCGACTGTTGTTGACTCTTTCGATATAACAAAGCTCAACAAACAACAAACTGGTACATTTTCGATATAACAACATTGCAAGACTCGACATAAAACATTATATAAAAGAATACTAAAATTCATAAAGATGAATATGAACATCGAGCGTTACCTGATATGTGTCGCCCGTTCCCTCTTGAAGGCCTCTTCTTCAGTATGGGGAGCGATCGCCCTCCAAAAGTCGGACAACACGTCAATTGGCGCATCCTTCAAGGATATGTTGAACTCCTTCCTCTCCTCCTCATCTTTGTCTTTGTACAGACCGACGCATACCCCAAACCCCCACAGATCCATCCCGTACACCTTACCGAATAAACAGAACTCCACCTCATGTCGGGGGGTTTCGCTCCCCCACCTCAGGTGGGCCGCCTTGATCGTTCCGCTTTTTCTTCTCGTTGTACCTTTACCAAAAAACGGTGTTATTAATAACTCGGGGAAAAAAACTGGTATTCCATTAACCTTTAGACGGTACCTGAACGTGGACAGGAACTCTGAACACATCTCCCGATACGCAGGCAGGTCCTGCTGATACAAGCGAGACCACATGGTGTTCTCTCCACCGAGAAAATACATGGCCCTATCCTTTAACTTCAATTCTTCAAGTGTTTGAAAACAAATCACAGCACCGGGCGCCACCTCCACTCTTTTGATCCGCTCAAACCTTTCAGCCTTCCATGTCTTGTCATTAAACTTTGTGTGCTTGTACTCAGCAAGCAGCTTGTCTTCCTTAGTCTTAGGCCACTTCGCCTGTGGCATTGTTTTTCGTCGTCGTTTAGTGGGTCGGGCCTCTTCCTCTGTGGAGTCTGGTTCATCATACGAGTCCTCATGGTCTCCTTCATGATTCGTATCCTCTTCATCTTGATGTTGACCTGCAGCTGTGTTGACCTCTTCATAGCGGGGGGCCACGTTCTCCTGGGGGTTGATTTGGTCGGGGTTTTCGGGTGCCGCCATCTGCAACCAGAGTAAATAAATAGAATTAGGATCAAGTAAATAATAACTAGTCACCTAGAATAATGACATCAAACTGTTATGTACAAAGTTAAAAAATTCATAATCCTTCCTGGGGTTTGTAACAGCCAACTGGTTACACGAACTGATATCAGAGACACAATGGTTGTCAATTATATCGTGGGTAGGGTTATCAATCATCTTATTAGAAGGAGTATTATGTGATTTTGTATGAAAACTACAGTTTAAAAAGGTAAAATAGTGAAGTTGATAGAATATTCAATCTTAATAAGCAGGTAATGTGAATTATTGAAAGTAAAGGTAAAGGAGGAGACTGGGGACAAGAGTAAATGAGATCTGGTATATTGGGACTAGGGGCTTCCATTTTGTGTGACCCTCCCCGTTTTGTGACCATCTTGCCGTTTTACAACAGTATCTCCGTTTTCTTAATTTCCAGGGGGTAAAATATACAAAATCATCAAAATCCGTACACCCCGTAAATTTTGAAAAACTGGAGGTTTTACATAAGACGTGAGCAGTGATGGAGGGTCAAAAAAAATTAGTCAACCACCAATCCAATGAACCCTAGTTCCTTTGATTTATTAAAAAAATTATAAAAATGATTCAACCACCGATCTATCACACGAATCAAAACGAACCAAATACATTTATGATTTATAAAAACATTTTCGTATGTAAGTTAGAAATTGTAGACTGAATACCCATGAACCCTAATTGACTTACATGATGAGATTGAATACAGATCGACACATACGAATATATATAAAGTAAATTATACTTCGCTCTCTCTCTCTCGCTTATATCTCTTCTCCTCTCTCTCTCTTCAGTCAATTAGGGTTCATAGGTATTCGGTTTACAATCTCTAACTTATATACGAAAATGTTTTTATAAATCATAATTGTATTTGGTTCGTTTTGATTCGTGTGCTAGATAGGGTTATGGTTGAATAATTTTAATTATTTTTTAACTCAATCCAAGGAAGTATTATATAATTTGTATATATCTATACAACAAAGTAAACACAAATGATTGAAAATGCATGCAACGAGAAGGAGTGTTGAACGGATCTAAGTAGATACTTACCAAGAAAAGGAGATGGAGTACAACGACAGAGAAGCGGAACAGCAGCGGTGGTGGGGGAGAACAGATCGCCGGCGGTGGTGATGGAAAAACGATCTCAGGCGGTGGTTGTTTCCCGTATTAGGGTTAGGGCTATTTTTAGTAAAAAGTAAAAATGAGAAAGTGACATCAGCAGTTGTTTTTTTCCTTATATATACCTGTTCAAAACGGCCCGTTTTATATAAAACGTGAAATTGCCACTTTTTTTTTAAATAAAAAAAAATGTCACACACTTGTATTGTATAAGATAAAAATTCAAAGTACACATATAGAAATACAATATAATTTTTATTACAAATAATCTCTATGTAATTTTTATTACAAATACCAAAAGTACACATATAGAAATACAATATAATTTTTATGAATAAGAAAACAAAAGCAAAAGAATCATTAAGGCTCGAATCATACTCCTTGCGCGAGTTAAAGAAATCACTTCTCTGTCTTTCGTTGCCCAATGGACTCCAACTTTCAATGACGTCAATATATGTCACACCGACTTAGATAATATAGATAGATTGTTCT